>ML246239.1:15495-43515 GCA_005239495.1 Nicotiana undulata | reverse complement strand
ATGGATTTCCCTGGCACATATACTGTTTATGAGATATGGAGGGATGGATTTCCCTGGTACAGATCATGGATGAGTATGATATCCCGGAGATGGATTTCTCCGAAAGGCTAAATTGGCCAGCTCCCTCGGTACTTAGTGACTGAGTCACCACGTCGTACATGTTACGGGATGGATTTCCCTGGGCCAATGGCCAATTATGTGTACCGAGAGGACTACCTGTGAGAGTTGCATAATACATACATGGCATTTAATTGTTATTTACGGATATTGTCACTGATATACTCGGTTATTCCTGAAATATTCATTATTTGAACTGTGATTTACGGAGGTTGAGTTCGTCACTACCTCCTCAGACCGTAGGTTGTTTTCGTTACTTACCTGCACACTGTGTGTGCAGATCCAGGTGCACCGAGATTTGACGTGGAGCGGTGATAGCAGCCATTCTCTCAGAGTCGACGAGGTAGCAGCTGGCGTTCGCTGTCCCGTCCCTCTTTTCCCTATTCTTCCCTTCTGTATTAGAAATTGGAAACTTAAAACTTCAGTATTATTATTCTCAGTTGTATTGATGTTAGTAGCTCATGACTGCGTGACTCTAGATCTTAGGTTGATTGTTGGAGCTTATGTCCGTATTTCTATGAATTTAGTCAATGATGAGTAAATTTCTCTAATAAATGAATTGAGTATGGTTGTAACGGTTGGCTAGCCTGGTTCCACGACAGGCGCCATCACAACCCGGAAATGGGTCGTGACAATGAAACTTTATACTCACCAAGTGTTTGATAAAATTCCTAAGGTACCAAAACATGAGTATTATTGCTAATATGGAATCCCTTTGACTTGTATTGATATAGATTAAAGTTGAAAGGGTTGGCGAATGTTGTATTATGCTCAAGAGCAGGAAGTTAAGGTATGTGAGGCTAACTCTCTATGTTTGGGAATGTTAATTATTCTCCCACACTACGTTTCTTTTACCATGTTACCAATTGCCTCAGAAACATAGTTTAGCCTAGTTCCTTGAATAGGTATAGAACTTTTATTCTCTAGGTTCATAACTCGTTCATGACTTTCATTCTGAACGTTGTGAGCTCAGTTCGTATTCAATATAGACTTGGGTTTGATGTCCCTAAGTCTCAGTATAGCATACTCAGCATGTCATAAACAATTGAAGATTCAATTTTCATAATCAGTTCATGAATACATTTCTCAGTCTAGATCTATTCGGTATTCAAGTATCATGTAACTCAGTATGGTTCAGTATTTCTGCATCATGTATTTAAGTATGATTCTTAGTTTCTGAATGTTGAACACCTGTATTTAGGCCTGAGGCCGTAGTTTATATGCTTTATTCATACTTGGGTCTGAGGTCGTAGTTTGTGCTTGATGCATGTTTGGGCCTGAGGCCGTAGTTTATGCTTTATGCATTTTTGGGCATGAGGCGTAGTTATGTATACATATACTTGGGCCTAAGGCCGTAGCTTGTGCACATATATATTAGGCCCGAGGCCGTAGCTTATTAAGATAAACAGGTTGTTCATCATTCATAAGAGGGAGTATTCATATCCTTACTTCCTTTGTTCAGTTCATTTATCTGTTATCAGTTATCAGTTCAGTTATCAGCTATCAGTGTAGTTATCAGCTATCAGTTCAGTTATCATTTCAGTTGTCGATTATAAATTCTCAGTTATCAACTTAGTTTCAGTTTCAACATTTATAATGCTTTCTTTCAGTTGCTTTACATGCCAGTGCAATTCAAATGTATTGACGTCCCTTTTGCCCGGGACTTGCATCTCACGATGCAGGTAATGATTTACAGGTTGACGGTTCAGAGCGCTAGGATTCTCGTACCAGCTATTTGGTGTTCCCAGTTCTTTCGGGGAGTTATCATTACCTTACAGTCTTCAGTATTTTCAGACAGTCAGTGTTTTCAATACTTCATTAGAGGCTTCATAGACTAGAGTAACAACTAGACAGAGTCGCACGCTTTTTATATTAAGCTATGTTGGCTACAAATATGTCTCAGAATTGTATTAGTATTTCCGCACTTTGAATTATATCATCCAGACTTTCAGTATATCAACATGTGTTAGTTTATCTTCCGCATTTAGTATGTTATGATATCACATGTTGATTCAGCCAGCCAATTGGTTCGCTTGGTCACATGTAGTCAGGCACCGAGTGTTGTGTTACTTCCAGGCCCAGGTTCGGGACATGACACATAGAAACCTGTACTTTTCTTTGCCAAAATTTTGAATATAAATAAATCATAAAGTGAAGTGATAATAATAACATGAAATAAAATAATAAACATCCACTAGGAACCCCCAAAACCCGGTGCCACAAAAGCATGAGCATCTACTAGCACAATACAACACTACCACAACATCTGTTTGGACTATAAAATAGACAAGATATAATACCTGAATAAGATGGAGACTCCATGTGCGGTGATTTGTAGCGTATAATGCAACTCACTATAAAGTCCCCTCTGCAGGTGCGCCAATGCGCCAAGATGACCACCTAATGTACATGCCTATATACATGCACATTCAGTGCAGTTATGTAGTGTGAGTACGTAAATCAACGCGTACCCAGTAAGTATCTAGCCTAATCCCGAAAAGGCAGTGAGACGGGGTCGACATTGACACTTACTAGTGGTCCAATAAATCATATATAATAAGGTAAACAAGTATGAAACATGGTAAGTAAACCGTGAGAACAGATATAGGCAAATAATACGGTCTACAATTGAATAATGAACAGAAAGTCCTCAATTATCATATAGCTCCTCAAATGGAATACGTAATGGTCAATACCAAATCAGCGATCACATCTCTAATCAGAAAACTCATGAGTACGCGGACTCCTTATTAAGTATTTCGCACGATTCTGCCGAGGCGAGCGACTGGATCCCATAAGAGTGGTTCATAGAACTACCAAGAACGACCCAATACCATAAGAGTGTGATACATAATCATGCCAAGGTGAAGAAATCACTTCCATAATAATATGATACATGATACTACCAAGGCGAACGACCTGATCCCATAAGAATATATTACTCTGCCAAGGCGAACGACCCAATCCCATAAGAATGTGTTACATGATATCGTCGAGGCGTACAATCCGATCCCATGAGAGTATTGCTGAGGCGTTCATCCCGATCCCATTCGAATATGAAACCTTGATGGGTCACTGACCCCACTCATAAATATACGTGTGAGTTATAAAATATAAATAAATTATCGGACGAATATGCACAATGCGGAAGAAATCTGTAAGGAAAGTAAAATATTCACGGTTAATCAAGTAGCTCACAAGTATCTAAAATAGAAAGTCTGATATTCTAAACGAGTCTCTGAGGCTAAATATAAATTACAACATTTAAACAAGTAAGAATAACTCAAATAGTACAATTAAAGCATGGCGTGAGTCAAAGTCTACCCGGACATAATCAAGAATTCTAGCATACGCACGGACACTCATCACCTCATACGTGCGTAGCTCCCACAACATGTAGCACACAATAAATATAACACCTACGTAGTAAATTTCCCCTCACAAGGTTAGATAGGAGAGTTACCTCGCTCCGAAATTCAATTACCGGCTCCAACGCCTCTCTAACTCATCAAACTTATGCCAAATGATCCGAAACTAATTAAACAACATGAAAACCTATCAAAATATACTCCAATACTCGTAATATAATAATTTATAATAATTTCAAACTTCGTTCGAAAAGTCATCATAGTGAAACCACGAGCCCACGTGCCATGATTTAAAAAAATTATCAATAATAAATATTACCCATAACTTATGTAGTATATATCAAAAAAATCATCCAATTTTCTCCATGAATTGACCCTCAAATCAAGAATTTACCATTTCTCGACTTTGAGACTCAATATCCCAATTTCTACAATCCAAATACGGATAAATATAATAACCAAAGGAAATAATCATGGAAAACATCAAAATAATGGTAATATATATTTACCGCCTTGTTGAGACGAGAGCAACACTGCAAAAATCACCTCAAATTTAAAATAATTATGTTTTAACATGTCTCCATTTCGTACCTTTGTTTAACATCTAACTTCAAAGAAATGCCTTGTGTGTGTATCGCATCTGGGTCCAAACAATTAATAATATATAATAAATTAAGTGAAATGGTAATAGACAATCCATAACTGATAAAAATACAAGAATAGCGAAAAAATTAATTTAAGCCTTACATCAGTCAATAAAGAGACCGTGCTAGAACCACCTTTTCTTTACCTCGTTTCTCTTGCTTATCGTCTTTTGACTTTTCTTCCCATATTCTCAGCTCTTCTCTTCTAACTTCTTAAAACATCATAACCATGTCAAACTTAACTTATGGTGTTGATGAGGAGAATCATCCCGCTCCACTGGTTATTGCAGTCCTTATTCATGGAGGAGACGCCATTTTCGCTGTTGAAGAGGTTCTCTCTGTTAGTAGAGGAGATTATTCCCCGCAACCCTGACACAAAACTAGATTTTCACCGGCACTAGAGGCTGTGGTTGAGGTTTTCCGGTCTTCTATGATGGCCATGCACTTGGTGGAGTTCAAGGCCAAGTATGGCCTACCTGACCAAGTGGAGCTTGTACCTGCCAATAATGATGAAGTGCACGCTCATCGTTTTGGGTACTGCACTCTCTACGCTTACCTGTTCACCATTGGCTATTCGTTCCCTATTCCTCCGCTGATAGAGGAGTTTTTCCATTTTTATCAGTTTGTCTCGCTCATCTCACTCCCTTGGTCTATAAGGTGATCAAGATGCTGTCAAAGTTACCGAGCTAGTGGGTGTCTTGGTCATCGTATGATATCTGTTGCACCTTTTCGCGCCCAGATTCTACCGGGGCATGATGTTGAACCTTCGACATTGTGGAGGCAAGTACTTGGTAGTCAGGATGGATGACATATGTAATAGATAATTTTGGCTCAACTTTTTTTTTGTTAAGACCGAGGCTGTTATGGACAATGTCGCAGACTTCCCAGGAGACTGGAATCGCATTCGTGAGTATTTGTGTTTACTTTTACCTTTGTACACAGTCGTATACTTCGAATTTGTGAATTAACTTTCCTCGTTTTGCAGCTTCTACTCGACCTCTTCAGTTGGTGGTGCATCACGCTGACTGGATTAGACAAATCCTTCCCTGTACTGCAGGGATTCATGATTTGTTAAGCTTTTGGAAAAAGTACAAGCCGACCTCCCTTTTGAAAGGTGATGTTGTTCTTTTGAAGGTGTTGTGCTAGCATTCGCCTATTTTATTATGCTTATCTTTCTACATTCGTTTCTAGGTCCCACTAGGGATTCTGCCAAAAGGAACATGGCACCGACGCCTTATTTAATGAGGAGGGGTGGTGCCACTCCCTCTACTACTTCCCCCAGTCCAACTTCCATGCCCGCTCTTCCCTTGCCTCCTCCCTATATTGAGGATGAGGAGGTTTATCCGCACGACACATATTTGAGGCCCAAGAAGAGAAAGGTCGTATATGGGGAAGATGGAATACCGGTGGCGATCGATCTATCAGGAACCTCTCATGAGGCCGTGTCACGACCTCGTACTGACGCCGACCGAGGGGGATGTAAGGGTAGCCTTAAAGGTGCCTAATTTGGTGTAACTTTACTTTTCTTCTTCCCCCCGACTTGACGAGGCGGTTGAGAATGTAGCTGTTGATGCTCCTGCTCATCCCAGGTGTGGGAATGCCTCGTCTTCTAGACCACTTTAATAAGATTCCCGCGTTGATAAGGGAAAACTCAATGCTCCCGGAACAGGAAGATGAGCGGGTTGAGCATGATGGTGATGATTTCGGCTCTGAACTTGACTCTGTGGACCTCGAGATGATCGATAGTGGGACTACTCAGGTCGAGGTTAGGGTAGGGGGGGTGGTCAAGGACTATTACGATTCTCGTGAATCATGATTTGCTGAAGAATACTGAGGATGTGGTTAATTCCCTCGGTCCCTTCTGTTCTAAAGCCAAACATGAGACTCTTCAGGGGCTAAGAGTCAAAACTCTGTCCAAGACCATCGCCGGTCTCGCTCTCAGGGTAAGTATCCTTTTTTCATTCTCTTTTCTTTGCTTCGGTTCACTTCTAAGTCTTAATCTTACTTTTATTTGGTTTGCAGATCATTATCCCGGAGAAATCGAGCATGTGGAGAGAGAAGAAGCAAAAGGAGATCGACCAAAGATGCAGACTAAGTACGCGGAGTTCCGCAGAAAGTACAGAGAGGCTCAGAGGCGGCTTCGTGGGGAGGAAGCCATGCTTGCCTTACAGGAGGAGCTGAGAAAAAAGGTTAAGGAATTGCTCGCATTGGTAGAGCGATTCAGCATTCTCGAGGGCATGTTAAGAAGGAAAGAAGATGAGCTCAAATTGAGCAAGGTTGTGGAAGCCAAGTGTAGTGACCTTCAGACCTAGATTGACAAACTGCAAAGTTAGTTGGATAGGTGTTAGTTTGATATGGACACTCTCAAGGGGAGGTCACTATAAAGTGGCAACTGCCCGAGGAGAAGGAGTCCTCCTGAACTGAGACTCGTGGGAGGGCCGACCTTTTAGAGTTGTTGAATACGACCTTATACTCTGAAAGAAACAATGTTCAGTCGACTGTTGAAGCTAATGAGGCTAGGTTGGAGGAGAGAATTAGAGAATTTGAGAAAGAGATTTCTAAGTTTCTGGAACGCATTTCTGCTATTGAGCGCGATAATGCTCTATTTCTCGAACGACGCTCTTTTCCTCATGCCTATGAGTTTCCTATCGTTCCTCGAAAGAAGTACAATGAGTGGATCCTTGCCGAAGCTCGAATAGATGTGATTCGTGAGTTGATTCAGATGGGCTTTGTCTTTGAGACGGCCATTAAGAAGGCCCAAGTCAAAGCTCGTGAAGCTTGGTTGGACTGTGACTATGACCCCGCCATGCCTCAGCCTAATACCGAGGACAATGATGAGTTGGGCTTTGGCCAATTTGAGGATAGTGTCTGGTGTGACTCTACCTACAATCGAGGTGAGGATGGGAAGACGACGGGGACCAGGATGGTGACGACCACTAGATGTTATGCCTCTATTTTTGTTTAACTTCATGTATTATACCTTTTGTTGGTGTCTTTGAATGCCTTTGTAAAGACTATTTTTTTTCTTTACATGTACATTCCTTATCTATGTATGTTTTGCTTCTGTGCTTGTGTTGTTTGCTTCTACACCTTCTTCCCTCGTTGTTATCCTTTATGTTGTGATAGTCGTGGGATTGAGTGGCAATAGGCCGTATCATCCTTTGTTCAAATTGGATGAGCAGATTTCTAAGTTAGGTCAAGGCTGGGGGCTGATAGGAGTTGTTCGAGCTGTCGAACGCACCTTTTAGTTAGGTGAGGGCCGAGGGCTGATAGGAGTTATTTGAACTTGTCGAATGCACCTTTTATTTAGGTCGAGGTCGAGGGCCAATAGGAGTTGTTCGAGCTGGTTGAATGAACCTTTTAGTTAGGTTGAGGTAGAAGGCCGATAGGAGTTATTAGAGCTAGTCGAACACACCTTTTAGTTAAGCTGAGGCCGAGAGCCGATAGAAGTTTTTCAAGCTGGTCGAACGCACCTTTTCAAGAGAGAAATTTCAATGAACGAGTTTCTCATTTATTTCAACATCATTTCATCAATTACATTATTTCGCCCTGAGGCTAATTTTTGACAAAAATTACAAGTTTTGGGTGATGGCTGGTGTTCCAATCTCAATCCTAGTCTAGTGTATCTAGTCGCTTCATTGTTCAACTTGGAGATTCTTGGTGAGTCGGGCAATGAAAATGTGTCTATTCCTACGTACTCCAACTCAAAATGTCCCGTTTGTCACCTGGTTAAAAACCACCTTGAGAAAAACCTTTTGTGAAAAACCTCAAGTGGGGGGAAATGAGTACGACTTACGGGACAATACTTGTGTTTCAAAAGTTGAAGTACTTGAGGTGGATGATGTTCCAATTGTTCATTAGGATCTTCCCTT
Source organism: Nicotiana undulata (assembly GCA_005239495.1). NCBI lineage: Eukaryota > Viridiplantae > Streptophyta > Magnoliopsida > Solanales > Solanaceae > Nicotiana > Nicotiana undulata. The sequence goes on along the minus strand of ML246239.1, from coordinate 35,514 downwards.
CCATGGTCTCAAGTTGGAATGAGCACTTTTCCGCCTTGCCTATGCTTTTGTATGTTCCGTCCCAATTGGCTCCTAATTTTCCTTCTCGCAGATCTCTTCCTCCTTGGGTCTTGGCTTTGAGCATGTAGTCCCCGATCTTGAGTTACCGTACCTTGGTCTTTTCGTTGTAGTAATGTTCTACTTGTTGTTTCTGTGCGACCATTCTTATGTATGACATATCTCGTCGCTCTTCAACCTCGATGAGGTCTTGTCTCCTATTCTCGTCATTGTCGGTGTCGCTTTTACTGGAGTACCTTAGGCTAGGTTATTCGACTTCGACTGGTATGACCGCTTCCATTCTTTAGACTAGGGAGTAAGGTGTTTCTCCTGTGATTGTTTTTGGGGTTGTCCTATGCGCCTACAATACTTCAGGGAGTGTTTTCGTCAACAATCCCTTGACTTCCTCGAGTTTTCTTCTTTATGATGTTTAAGATACACTTGTTGGAGGACTCTACTTAGTTGGGTGGTAAGGAGTTGAAAGTATCCTTTTAACGTGCCATTTCTCAAAGAACTCGGTCGTTTCTCTTCCCGTGAACTTGGGTCCGTTGTCACAGATTATTTCTTTGGGTAGACCGAATCGGAATATGGAATTTTTCTATATGAAGGAGATTGATTACCTCTTGCTCGTGAACTTGGGTGAATGCTCCTACTTCTACCCATGTCGAGAAGTTGTCAGACAAAACTAAAAGGAATTTAACATTACCTCGTCTTGGTAAAGTGTTCCCACGATGCCCATTCCTTATTTAATTAATGTCCATGAGGAGGTGACAAAGTGGAGGTGTTTTCCTACTTGGTGGATTATCAGGGCGAACGTCTGGCACTGTTCGCATCTTTTTACGAATTCTGGGGCCTCTTTCTTCATTATGGGCAATTGTATCCCACCTGTATGAGGCATCTGACCAGTGCTTGGTCGCCGAGACTGACTGTCGCAGTGGCCTTCGTGGACTTCCTCAAGAATGTGTTGGGTTTGATTCGAGCCTAAAAATATTTCTAAGCTTGCATACTCAGCTTCTGGGCTTCCCTTTTGTCATTTCGGAGGGTGCCATCCTGCAAATAGTTTATAATACAATTACGCCGTCTGAAGTTAAGTTTATATATTTTAACTCGATTTGCTCTAATGCCGAACTGAGGAGATGTACCACGCTCCTATCTCTAGGAGTTATGCTTTTTGTTAAGGCGACCAATTTGGCTAGGTCGTCCGCCTCGAAGTTCCTAGTTCGTGGGACTTGGTTGAGCTGGCATTTATCAAATTTGGGTAGAAACTTGCATATCTCGGACTGGTATTTATGTAACCTCTTCTCTTTGACTTGGAAGTCCCAGTAACTTGGTTGACGAGAATCGTAGTGTATCTTTAAATGCCTCGCCCCATACTTGAGTGCTATTCTCAACCCTTCAATTACAGCCGCATACCCGGCCTCATTGTTGGTCATATCTGGGAATTTTATTGATTGGAGAATGACTTCACTGGTGTTAACTTCAAGCACGAGTCGCAGTCCGGACCCATAGGCATCGAACGCGCCATCGGTGTGTAGGACCCATAGGTCTTGTGTTAGGTGAGAAGATTGTGTAGATTCCTTCTCGGCCTCAGGCATCACTTTCGCACTAAAGTCCATGACATAGTTGGCGAGAACTTGTTATTTTATCGTTGTGCGAGGCTGATAAGTGATATCGTGCTCGCTTAATTTGATCGCCCACTTGGATCCTAGGCATCTCGAGTTAATGCAATATGCTTCTTAAAGGAAATATGGTGACGATCGAGATTGAGTTGCATTGGAAGACGACCTAAGATTTCATAAAGCTACGACAAGGGCCAAGGCCAGTTTCTTGAGGTGGGGATACCTCGTCCCCGCATAGATAAGTATTTACTTATATAAAAAATTAGATATTGCTACTTCTAAAACAGCTAGGTAGACAAGGAGACGCTCTCGGGGCTCGAACTTTAAGAGCATGGGTAGCGATGACAGGTAATACTTGAGTTCCACTAGCACTTATACTCATTCGAGCATCCATTCGAGGATGTTATCCTTTTTTAGCACGTTGAAGAACCTGTGGCACCTATCAGATGGCCTCGAGATGAATCTGGAGAGGCCGACAATTCGACCCATTAGTCTCTGGACTTGTTTTAGTGGTTATGATCCAAGTGAATGCTTGTGAGTAGTAGGATTAGTTTAGAGTTCTTCAATAAGTTGGTTGAGTTCCTGATCTGAGTTCTAGCTATCAACTATGGCTTGGAAGGAATCAATGTTGTTAGGTGAGATTACTAATGCCAACAACTAAGCTCCAGTAACTCTTGAGAGTGCATCAACTACTTTGTTCTCTATTTCTCTGTTGTATTCTATGGAGTAGTCAAAAGGAATTAGTTTAGATAACCACAAAAGTTAAGAGTTCGTATGCAATTTCTGCTCCATAAGGAACTTCGGAGCTTTCTGACCAGTCCTTATGATAAATTTCTGTCCTAATAGATATTGTGACCATTTAGTGATTGCATGTACAATAGCTAGCAATTCTCTATCATAGACATATAGTGGTGCATGTCTAGGTGATAGAGATTTGATGATAAAAGCTATTGGATGTCCTTCTTGTATGAGGACTAACCCTATACTATAACCACTTGCATTAGTATCTACAATGAATGTCTTATTGGCATCAGGTAAGGTTAGGACAGGAGCCTGAGTGAGTGCTTCCTTCAGTTCTGTGAATGCAGAATCAACTGTTGATGACCATTTGAAGTTGTCCTTCTTGGTCAGGTCAGTTAAGGGCTTGCAAATCACACCCAAACCTTTGCTGAACCTTCTATAATAGCCAGCTAGGCCTAAAATTACCCTTAACTGCTTGAGAGTAGTTGGAGTTGGCCAATTCCTCACAACTTCTACTTTGTGGGGATCATTAGAAACAAAAAATGTTCAAAGTAATCAATCCTTTGAACACTAAAGAAGCACTTACTCTTTTTTGTCAAAGAGTTTATGCTTCACCATTTCCACAAAACAGACTCTATGTGAGCCAAATGGTCCTCCATAGTGCTGCTGTAAATCAATATATCATCAAAGAAGACCAACATATGCTCCCTGAGGAAATTCTGGAAAAACAATTCCCTATACTATAACCACTTGCATTAGTATCTACAATGAATGTCTTATTGGCATCAGGTAAGGTTAGGATAGGAGCATGAGCGAGTGCTTCCTTCAGTTCTGTGAATGGAGAATCAATTGTTGATGACCATTTGAAGTTGTCCTTCTTGGTCAGGTAAGTTAAGGGCTTGAAAATCACACCCAAACCTTTGATGAACCTTCTATAATAGCCAGCTAGGACTAAAATTACCCTTAACTGCTTGAGAGTAGTTGGAGTTGGCCAATTCCTCACAACTTCTACTTTGTGGGTATCATTAGAAAAAAAAAATGTTCCAAGTAATCAATCCTTTGAACACTAAAGAAGCACTTACTCTTTTTGTCAAAGAGTTTATGCTTCTCCATTTCCACAAAACAGACTTTATGTGAGCCAAATGGTCCTCCATAGTGCTGATGTAAATCAATATATCATCAAAGAAGACCAATATTTGCTCCCTGAGGAAATTCTGGAAAATAAAATTCACTAGTCCTTGAAAGGTTACTAGGGCATTTGATAGCCCAAATGGCAAATACTCAAAATGTTCTAAATGTGTTCTAAAGACAGTCTTAGTACATCTTCCTTTGCCATTTTGAGTTGATTGTAACCAGATCTTAATCTGTATTAGATAAGAACTTGGATTCTTTTAACGTATTCCACAAGGAATTATAAACTTGTTCTTCATAGTATACTTATTCAAACCCCTATAGTCCACACAACGTCTCCATGTGCCATCTTTTTTCCCCACTAGAACCACTGGAGATGCAAAAGGACTACAACTAGGTTGGATAATTCCTTGATCCATTATCTGTTGTGCTAAGCTCTCAATAATATCCTTTTTGACTGAAGGATGCCTATATGGTATTTTATTCACACGTTCAGTACCATCTTGTAATACCATCCTCTGATAAAAAAAACACCTTTAGAATAGGTAGTTTAGTAGGTTCCTCAAACAACTTAGAGTACTCAGATAGCAATTTCACTAGTACAAAATCTGTTTCAGATTGTTCTTTAGCCTTAATTTCATACAAATACTCCTATGTATTCCTCATGGGTACTTTTTGAATCATGCATAGTTGAAATATGTTACTTGTATGTTTGGCTAGTTTTCCACCTCCTTGAACTTTAACTTGGCTTCTAGCCCCTCTAACAAGATGCTTCCTCCCCTTATACAAAAATTCCATAGTTGGTTTCATGAAGTTCATATTTATGTCTCCACGTGTCAGCAACCATTGCACTCCAGTACCAAACCACATGAACCCAAAGGTAGAAGTAAGATTTCTACTGAAAACTCTGCACCTTGCAACAACCATATGATTATACACATTTAATCTACCATCATGTTACTATGCATCAACCACCATTTGAGTTTTAGTAGACCTGCCTTTACATTCCAAATGCTTTACCAATTCAACGTCAATAAAGTTGTGGCAACTATCAATGTCAATCAATATGTTCAATGCCATCTTTGCATGATATCCAGTCACCTTCAAAGTTCTATTTCTTAAGGAATCATTGAAATCATGAATAGAAATTTTCATCTGCTCCATAGGTTGAGATAGTTCCAGTTGATTGAATCCATCTTCTTGTATTGTCAGTTCTTGATCCTCGTCTGGTCTTTGCACTTATTTTGTTTCCTTCAATTATAATAGGTACAACTATTTGGAACTCTTACATTTATGCCCTGATACATATTTTTCATTGCAGAAATAACACAACCCCTTTGCTCTTTTCTCATTTATTTCATCTAGGCTCAGTGTTCTCCTATTGAATCCTCTATCATAAGTAGAGATACTAGAGTTAGGAGTTGATAATAAGGTCTTACTGGCAGTTCCTTGGCCTGCATATCTTTTGATTGAAGGATTTGGTGCATAAGGTTTTTTGGTTGCAGCTAGATAAACTTTTTGCATTCTAGCATTTTTGTACACCTAAGAGAGTGTGGTTGGATTGGTTAGCATGACGGCAATGTTCAGCTCAAGTTTCAACCCCCCCCCCCCCCCAAGGAAGCAACTAACCACATTTTCTTAAGACAACCTTACTCTATTCAAATTCCTCTCAAAGATAGCTTGATATTCTTTCACGCTTCCAATTTGTTTGATCTTCAAAATTTCCTCCATTGGATCATCAAAATCAACCCCAAACCTTTCTACTAGTGCCATCACATATTCATTCCAGTTAGCCGTATGAAGGTATTGTTTATACCTCATGGATGACAATTTTCATTGAATAGCCTTTCCTTATAATTGCATTGCAACCACTTTTACTTTGTCCTCAGCAGTAACCTTTTCCATGCAAAAGAATTGAACAATCACGAACTCAAATCGTCCCTTGTAAATTGCAGAAATTCCACTCTTGACCACCTTGGAATACTAGAAATGTGATGGTTGAAATTGGCAGGACTCCTTTCTCGTTGAGACCTTTTTTCAGATGGTTCACACTCATTTTGTGATGGAGTTCTATCCTTTTGACGTACTCTAGAATTTCCCAATTGTTCCTTTAACTCAAGGACTATTTGTCACGGCCCAATTTCATCATAGGCCGTGATGACTCCCAACACCGTTGTAGGCAAGCCAACACTGATAAATCTCGTAGTTTCCACTTTTAATATGTTTGCAAAGTAAATAACATTCCTCATTGATAAAGTTTAGAAATTTACAGCTGTAAAGTAATTAAACAAAGCAACTAAATGCAAATCGAAGTCATAACAATAAATCCAAAACCATAAGTCTACTAGTGTGTGCTAAGACCTGATATCACAAGTATGTGGGCTACTAGCAGAATATACAAAAGAATACTAGTCTACCGTCTGAAGGAAATAAACACAAATATAAATCGAAAAGAGAGACTCTGATTGCTGCTGAATGGTTCGGAAGGGCATCTCACCGTATAGTCTCGAGCTACAAGTCAAGTGTGCGCGCTGGACTGGTAACCAGATGTACCTGCCTCAGATCCTACACATCAAGTGCAGAGGTATAACGTGAGTACATAAAAAACATGTACCCAGTAAGTATCTAGTATAATCTCGAAGAAGTAGTGACGATAGGTCGACTTCGACACTTTTTAAGGGCCAAAAACATAATAATGTGAAGTTCTAATTAAGCATTAAATATACAATGCTAATAGAGCTCAAAACAAGAAGCAAGTAAGCAAATCCTTTTTTCAAGTAATAATCAAATCATTTCTCTCATCTATTCCTTTCACCTTTCAAGTCCGTGAAACATTATTAAATATAAAAAGGGATTTCAGTATCACTACGCACGAGTTATGCCAAGGACGTACGACCCGATCCAAATACATAATAATATAATGTGCACTGCTGAGGGTCGAATGGTTCGAACCATATAATATATCAATAAATCCTGCCGAGGAGAACGACCTGCTCCCATGAGAGTAGCGGAAATTTACCCCACTCGCAGAATATATTTGCGAAGCGGTCGAACATTGATGTTTTAAATTTATCACACTATTTCTAAATATCTTTTTGAAATAGGAAATTCAACTTGGAACCTTAAAATATTTAAATTCTCAACCTCAACTTTCAATCCAACAAGCAGTAAACATAAACAAGCAACGATATCAACAAATCATGGTGTGAGCCTAAATCTACCCGGTCATAAGCATGAATAGTAGCTACGCATAGACTCTCATCACATCGTGCATGCGTATCCCCTACAAATAGAAGCACATTATGATTTATGTTTACCTATGGGGTTAATTCCCTCTTACAAGATTAGAAAAGAGACTTACCTCATCTTAAAGCTTACTTCCCGGTTCAAGAATGTGCTCACACCCTCAAGTCAGTGCCGAATCAACCCAAAACTAATCAAATAGTATACAAACTAATCAATACGTTCTCAAGAATTCGTATTCCAACTATTAAAAAGGTTACCCAACCCTAAATGCAAGATTCTAAAAATTTACCCCAGGCCCATGTTCACGGATTCCGGAAATTTTTGAAGAACGTTGTTACCCATAGCTTTAGCAATATAAATATATGAATTTCACTAAGTTCCATAACCATCTTCGTGGTAAAATCCCATTTTTATCAAAACTAGGTTTTTCATCTAAACCCATGATTTCAACAAATTTTCATGTTAAAATCTACCCGTAATCTATGTATTAAATTCACATTAGGTAGAAATTACTTACCGTCAAAAGCTAGGTCTAAATCCCCTCCTTAAAAGCTCTCAAATTGCCCAAGAGTGAAAGAAAATGTGATAGAAATGACTTAAGTCCCGTATTAAATGAACCCTTTCGGCCCACTGACCTTCGCACCTGCGGTGCCTTGGCCGCATCTCCGGTTTCGCACCTACGTAAAAACCCTCGTAGGTGCGCATTTCCCTCACCTGGCTAGGCTCCGCATCTACGTACTAAAGGGGCCACTTCTGCGAGCCCGTCGCTCTTGCGATCAAGCCTCACGCACCTGTGGTCACGCAGGTGTGCCAATTATTCCGTATATGCGGTGGCTGGGCTGCCTTCAATGGTTTGCTTTTGCGGCTCTTTGCTCGAACCTGCGGCTGGCCAAGCGCACGTGCGATTATGACAGAACTAGAGCTTCAGCTGGTGCTCCAAACTTCCCACTTAGTCCGAGCCTCGTCCAATTGACACTCAGGGCCCCCGGGGCTCCACCCGAACGTACCAACAAGTTTGGAATCATAAAACAGACTCGCTCGAACTGCCCCACGGAGAAGATCCATCTCAGGAACAAGACACCACGGAGAAGATCCATCTCCAGAACATATCACTCGAACAAGATCCAAGCCTAGGAAAGATCCATCCCTCAATATCTGTGCGCTCACTGTGGGTGTAAAGACTCTGGAGGGGCTCCTGTAAGCCCAAGCTCTATATCAAACCAACGAAGGTATGATTCAAGGATCGCTGTGGTGTGCAGTCTGATCTCATAACTATCTCAAAAATCTGGCTCTAGGCCTCACTCAGTCAATACTTTCAAGTCTCACTCACAATGCTCTAAAATATGTATAATTCAGTCCAAACAATAATAAAGCAATATAACTAACAAATGCTGAGACTGAGGCATTAAGATGTAAGCTACAATAGGACTGAGTGCATGATAGTAAATAACTACAGATAGAGACAGCAACAATTGACCATTTCAGTCTAAACACATTGGCATGAAGCCTTAGAAATTACACTTATCATGATTTCTAATATGTTCAAGGAAGTCTCTACCTTCACAGTACCGATATCAGTATGAAACAACCCTTAGACAGTGCCATGGGGTGAGACCGGCCACAAACATTCGGTGAACGCCCGCATGCCTGTCACTTGGCAAGTGCGTCACCTTAATTAACATCAATTATCAGATAATTTGGGGTTTCGAACCCTCAGTTCCAAGGTTGAAGATGTTACTTACCTCAAAACTGGATAAAACACTACTCCGCAGTGCCCTTGCCTCGACATTCGACCTCCGAGCACTCCAAATATACAAACAATCAAGTGTACATCATTATTATATGCTAAGAGGCGAATCCTAATCAAAATCTATCAAAAATACTCAAAGATCCCGAAATTGATCAAACCCGTCCCCTGGGCCCACATCTCGGAATTCGATAAAGTTTATAGCACAAGAATCCTCATCCTCCCACGAGTCTATACATACCAAGAACACCGAAATCGGAGTCCAAATGACCCCTCAAACCCTCATTCTAAAGCCTCTTAATCCCAAGCCCTAACTACCCCTTTTCCACTGATTTGTCCCAACTTTTACACCATTAATCCGACCTTTAATCAAGTATTAACGAGTTTAGATTCCAAAAATCTTACCTCCACGAAGAACTATCGAATTCCCTCTTCAAAAACCCTTCAAAAGCTTCAAACCCGGATACAATATTGAGAAAAATGGTTACAATTCGTGAAGGCTGGTTTTTATACTTACTGCACAGTGATTTCGCACCTGCGACTTCGCAGGTGCGATGATCCTTCCGCACCTGCGGTCTCATCTGGGACCACCCAAATCAGTACTTGCGATCCTTCTTCTGCACCTGCGACCTCGCAGGTGTGACAATTTCCTTGCACCTGCGAAACTCCTCAACCCAGCCCATTCTCGCACCTGCGGAGCCAAGTCCGCTCCTGCGGGACCGCACCTGCGGCTCCCCTTCCACAGGTGCGAAAACATCAGAACAGCAGCTAAAGCTGCATTTTGCCAAGTCCAAATTCCCCGTTCGCCACACGAAATCAATCCTGAGCCCCTCGGGACCCCAACCAAACATACCAATGCATCATATATGATCATCAAACTTAGTCGACCCTTTGAAACATCAAAAACAACATCAAAACTCCAAAAACTCATCGCATTCAAGCCTATGAACATTGAAACTTCTAAATTCCACCAACGATGCCGAAACTACCCAAAACAACTTTGATTGACGTGACATTTTGCAGACATATCCAAAATGACCATACGAACCTGCTCCAACTGCCGGAATTCCATTCCGACCTCGATAGACTATTTTCCATTGCCAAAACACACATTTCGCCAATTTAAGCCTAATTCTACACCGGACATCACAAAAATATTCCGAACACACTCCTAAGTCCCAAATCACCTAACGAAGCTATCTAAGCAATAAAATCTGCATACCGAGGTCATTTACCAATAAGTCAACTCCGGGTTGACTTTTCCAACTTTAAGGCTATTTTTAGAGACTAAGTGTCTAAATTCCTTCTATAACCACTCTGAACCCGAGCTAATCAATTCTATCATATCATGAATAGTCTAACCAAGCTACAACAAGGCAGAAATAGTGAAAATAAATGCACGTTCTACGTAACGACTGATCGGGTACGAAATTCAATTATACCTGGTGTAGAAGGGTTACCGCAAGGCAAGTAATGTCTGTGAAGATGAAGAAACAAAATGGCAAAGATGAAGAGGTAAATATCGAATGGTAAAGGAAGAATGAGGTAAAAAGGTGAAAGGAATAAAATTGCATTTATTCATATCCTACAGATATAATATAACTCCAGAACATTATGCAAGCATGATGTTTGGGAGAATCAATAAGGGTTTCGCACTCGATGATATTGATATATAAGTGGGGATGAACACTTGATACATAAGGATCCTGTACAAGAGGTAAGTTAAGACAAAGTACATAACCCAAGAGGCATTACAGAAAATAAAGATCTGAGAGTGGACCAATGGGTAGTCAGTAGTTGATTCAGGAAGAGCCTAGTTATGGCTAGATAGGAGGATATAGGCAAATCAGTAGATCATGCAAGATAAACGTAGTGAAACCCAGCATAGGAAATTCAGTCTCTTAGATACAAAATCGTAATCCTCGAGAAATATTCAGATAGGAGTTGGGGTAGTAGAAGGTACAATATAAGTGTTACGGAAATAAAAGAGAGTGCCACAATGGAGACAACTGAAATTTCAATTCAGAAGAAACCCTACAAGCACAAGGGCATGGAGGTAAGTAACTAAGGATAATGATAGGCGAGTAAGAACATCAGAAATACCGTGGGATATACAATGTAATAAGGTCTCAACTTTATAAGAGTTAGAAGTTCTTCCCTAAGTACTACAACGAAAGACTAGCTGAGGAAATAAGGAAGCAGGCTTCAACATAAGCATAGTGACCTAAAGTAGAAATGGTCTTGTAACAGCAGTCTCACTATAATGTTGTATGCACTCCATAAGAAAGTGGCATCTATCGTAGCTAATGAACGGAAGAAAAAAAAATCAATCAAAAGTTGATAATTGAGATCATATGAGTTACAGGGAACCCCCGTATTCATGGGCACTAAGATAGGCCAAGTATCCATGCAGCAAGTGGCAGAACGACCAGGAAAAGTAATTGTTTACATTTAAAGACAACTGATAAGGCGTGAAAGGAAAAGTAATTGTTTACATTTAAAGACAACTGATAAGTAGTATAAGTAGATGTGCGTAGGTCACAAGCTAAAGTATGGTGGAGCAACAAGGTTTTAGCTAGGCAGGAGTAAGGATAAGAAAATGTGAGTGAGAAGGTGACGAGAATAGGTAATTCCTAGGGATTAAACCCATCACAACAAGAGTGCTGATGGTTTCCATACAGTTATAAAACGCTCAGTATAGCATGAGTGAACTCAAAGGAGTTTAAAACTAGGAGCATTTAGAAGAGATAGAATGCTACCATGGTAGTAAAGTAAGGGTGTAATTGTGATAAATGATAAAGAGGATGACGTTTAGACCTTTGATTGATTAATAATTTTTAGAACAAGTATTTCATGAACTGCACGGGATTAGAAGACCCCCATAAGATGAATCACATTGGGATGCTATGAAATACAGTTATTGCATTATAGTATCGTCCCTTTGTGGATCAGAAAAATCACTTCAGATGTTCCTCGATGAGACGCAAGTCGTAGTGACGATATATTACATATGAGATTTTAAATTATCAGTGGTAGATTATAGATCAACAATGAATGGATGAAAGTTACAAAGTATGCGATGAAATTATGCTGTCATTATTAAGATGTACGGTAATAAGGAAGCATTAAATGGCTTAGATTTATACATATAGGATAAGCGGTGAGAGAAAATCTTGGAGTTGGGTGGCAAGTCCCCATAATAATAAACCGAAATAAGAGTTCTGGTATAGTATGACCTACCTAGTAGTGGCAAAGCCATAAGCATAGATAACTGAGGCTATGAAACAAGATATATCAATAGTCGTAAGTTCAACAACATATCAAACAAAGAACTTTAGTACACCTATAGATGCCCAGAGGGACAGCTTGTCATAGTACAATATATGTTCACCAAGTGAATCCAAAAGATAGGTTAAAAGATAACAAGAAATAAAAACGGAGATAAGAGTCGCATTGGCACACATTCAAGGTTAGAATTATCTAGGCTGCATGAAAGAAGGTAGAAATAGTTACGACATTAAAAGGAGTTCGACCACAAGTCGTAGTGTGAGAAAAAGGCCTAAAGGGGGGAATGTTCTAGTCTTTGGATTTATTCACCGAACAATTCCCTAGATGGCAAAGACAATATTAAATTATTTGTAAGAGTTATTGCTTAAGATATGGAAAAGTGCATTAGTAAACATTCGAGGACGAATGTTCCAAAGGGGGGGGGAATGATGTTACACCCCATGTTTTCGTGCCTGAGAGTACATCGTAAGTCATTTGATGTAAGCTCAGAAATAAGATTATATTTGATGGAATATAAAGTAAGTTAATCATGTTACATTGGAGGTTACAAATATTTAAGATCATGAATAACGAGTACCAAGAGGGTTGGAAAGCTTAGAAGCTAAACCAATTGAAGAAAATAAGTTTCGTCGAAAGTCGACGAGTTTGGAATGTTATAACATGTACTTTAGGGTGAGACTATGGTTCATTACATGATAAGGAGGTTATGCTATGAGTTAATTTTTATCGTATGATAGTTGTGTTCTACATTTTGAAGTCAAGCAAGTTGTGGAACAAAAGTTGGCAAAGGTCTTCCCAAGTTACACTCATAATGTGCTTACAATTAGGTCAAATGTAAATAATATTTTCTCCAAATATACTTGGAATTATGGGATGATCTACCTACAAAATTGAATATCTATGAGTCTAGTTTGCAACGCATTAAACCGTTCATCGATACGGCATAGGTAGAGATATATTTACAGTTCCGCGAGACTGCGCAGAATCATAAGTGACAAGTAGGTGTGTCACTAAAGCTTATTGAGCAATACATTTCATGTGTTATATGAGGTCTTATTGGGACATCTTATATACAAAATTGAAGTTCTTGGAATGTAGTTTCCAAAGCTCACAACCGTTTGTCATACGACCTCGGGATATAAAGATATAAGCATCAGAAGATGGACCAATCCTAAGGTGCCAAGCTAGCACCTCTTTGACTTTTCCAAACTTGATATATATAAGCCTTAGGTCGGCTTTATCTTCATTATTCTGAATAAAACGAAAAGAGAACACCCATAAACATAACCTCAAGCTATCTTCTAGGGTTTCAAAGAATATTATCATCCCGGGCATGATATCAAGAAGCAATAACATCAAAACGATCCCTACGACGTAAGTGTCATTATACCGCCTCTCCTTTTTCTTTGTAGTGAGAGTTTTGGAAGTTACTTCATAGTTAAGAAACGTCTAATATCTATATTTAAGTGCTTAAATATCAAGGAAGGTTTATAAATGTGTTTCCTAACACTTAGAACTCACGGGACGGTGATCGGAAGCCGTGAGTTCGAGTTATTTGACTTGTAGCGGACTGTTTTGTGTTGCTGTTGGGCTGCGTGTTTTACTATTGTTTTGTGGAGTTTTTGATGAGTATGGGTGTGGAGAAACACCATATAGATGTAGGGTTGTGATCTGGTCGTTCGTTGTAACATTTTCGGGTCGTTTGACACGACTATGGTGGTCATCTTATGTATGAAGTGATTAGGTTGTGTGTGGACTGTTTTGGAGGCTCAATATGATTATTATTGATGTTGTTTGGGCTTTTTGTTGATTGTTTTGACTTGTGTGAATTCATATATATAGGGGAGGTGTTGTNTGACGATGAAGTCGGGTTCTCATTGTAGACGTAAGGAGTTGTGACATTTGCGTAGCTTGAGGTTGGGGCAGTATATACAAGGTATGTGATGCTATCCTTTTCCTTCTTTTTCATGACTCCGATTGTACATAATGCAATGAACGAGCTTCCAAAGATACTCTACTCTTAGAAGCTAGCAGTACTTACATTGTTTCCCTTCTTATGGAACAATTGATGTTGAGGTTGCTTCTCTTATTCTTATGTTATCAATGTTGTTGGTACTTCCTGATTCTTATAATATTCTCGATGAAGAGTTAGCTCTAATGATGTGTACGGAGAATATCGACCTTACGTCACTCCGAAATGTTCAGAACATGATTCCAATAAGTCCTGCATGCATTATATATATGTATCTATTTTACTCTACCGAGTCGTGCTATAGTCGGCCGGGTACGGCACCTATTGTGCAACCACTGATCAGTTGGGTTTACCGAGTCCTCTTTGACGCCGGGTATGATATGATGATGATGATGCCCACAGAGGCGAATGTTCTATGATGATGATGATGCCCACAGAGGCAGATGTTTTACAAAGATTATGTGTATATATGTATCATGCATTTTATGTTACTGTCTCTTAGAAACACTCAGATGCTACAGTCTCAAGTCATCCTACGGACTTGCTCGAGCCTTCTGAACACTCAAAACAATGCTAAAACTCAAAATCACACCTCAAAACCCCTAGAATCAAACTTAAGGACTTTAAGTTCTTGAATTCGTTAACAATGCGCCAAACCGACCTATACTACTCGGAATGACCCCAAATTTTGCAAGCAAGTCATAAATGACATAACAGAACTATTCCCGATAACGAAATTCCGTTCGGACCTCGATAACACAAAAACACGTTCCAACCAAAATTTGAACTTTAAAAAACTCTTATTTCACTATCGGGCGCCGAAACGCTCCCGGGTCATCCAAATCCCGTTCCGAACACACGCCCAAGTCTGAAATCATCATACGAACCTACTAGAACCTTTAAATCCTGATTTGGAGGTCGTCTACTCAAAATTCCAATCCTAGTCAATTCTTCCAACTTAAGGCTTCTGAAATGAGAATTTTCTTTCCAATTCAACTCTGAACTTCCCGATATTCAACTACGACCACACCTATAAGTCATAATACCTGAAATGAAGCTGCTCATGGCCTCAAACTGCTGAACTATGCGCTAGAGCTCAAAACGACCGCTCGAGTCGTTACAACAGGATTTTTACGTGAAAAAATCTCTACTCAAGGGAATTAAAACCACGACCTACACTGGTAGGATTTCAACTTCACTAACTTGCAGTACACTTATTACAAGCCACTTTGTAATGACTCTATTGAAAAGACTTCAACCTCATTAACTTGTAATACACACATTACAAGCCACTTTGTAACACACTTATTACAAAGACTTAAACCTATGACTAACTCTAGTCACAATACAAACTCAAATGTTTATGATTTACAAAAGATCTTCTACAGATATGCTTCGAAAAGTAAGATGAGTAGAAGTTACAAATGAAGAACAAATTACAAAGACTCAACAAACCTAAGGACTTAAGATATCTTCAGTCTTGCACCTGGGCATTGGTTATGTTGTTCTTTGTTCTTGATGCCCTTGAGAATCACTTGCAAGATTGACACACTCTTGAGAGAATGCTTGATGATTTCTTGAATGTGAAAGTGATTTGTTTTTCCTTTGCTTGATGTTAATATCTCATTTTTTATATCACTTGGATGATGTAAACAAGTAAGGTAAAGAGCATTCCCCATAAAGTTGACAGTTGCATTATTTCTGCACTATAGCATGTGCAGGCAGCAACGTTACAGCTGTGAAGAGTTGACTTGTAAGATCACCTTGGGAATTGGTAGCTATATGTTCCCTCTACTGTTCCTTTGACTCTAAAGAGTTGATTTGTGTCCCCAACTGGAGACTTGTTGATCTTTATGTTCTTGAGGACGTGTATCTGGTTCCTTATCTCGGGAACTAGTAGCTATCTGTTTCCTCTGCTGTTCCTTTGACTCTGAAGAGTTGAATTGTGTCCCTAACTGGAGACTTGTTGATATTTAAGTTCTTGAGGATGTGTATCGGGTTCCTTATCTGGTTCTTGACAGTAAGATTGTTAGATCACCAAAACATAAAATGAAGGTACTTATAACATATCAATTTCCCCCTTTTTGATGATGACAAACTTAATATTGATAATCTTGCAAGGAGCCACAAAAACCAGATAATGTACCAGGAACCTCACAAAGTTCCACCTGAGTTTGTACTTCGCCCTTAATCAGTGCACTGCTTCTTCTTAATTCTCAATTTATCTTCCCCATTTTGTCATCATTAAAAACACAAACAAGCAAACAACGTAAAAAAGTCTAGATGACAAACTTAGAAATCATGTTCCCCTAAGAACTAGAGTGAACTGTATTCCCCTGAATCTGTTCCCCATCTTGTTTCCCCTCAGTTATTTTCCCCCCTTTTGGCATCATAAAAATATCAGTTACAAGCATTAAGCAAAAAATAAGTCCAGCTTGGTTAACTCATGTCACATGTGTGCACACAAACATGACTGAAAATAGAACATAAGAGCAAGGCATACACAACAAAAGGAGGAGGCTTTCATCAATTTTGGATAATGAATCAGGGAGTAGTTCCATTGTTTCCAGACACATCCACAAAAGAAAAAAAGCAGAAACAAAAGTACTAGTCATAAACATCGTCAGAACTAAAATAGAGGACAAACACTAAGAACTTGATACTTGGAAAATGGACAGTGTTTAGGGAGCACTAGAAGGGAGAGGCCTAGATGAGGAGGCAAGGATTCGAAGAAGGATGTCCATTCAAGCATTAACTGACACCTGCTCATTGAGTAGTCTCTCCTTCAGGTCCTCAACCTGTTTCCTAAGGTTGGCATTTTCTCTTGTCAGACGGGTAAACTCTGTGCTTTGAGAGCTGCTAGAACCAGGTGCCTCCGGAACCTGATTGAGCTAACCTTCGAGAATGGCATTCATTGCCTTCAGCTTCCTCATGTACGAACCTCACAACACCCTTTATTTTTAATTTATTTAACTTTTCCTTGCCAGCGTCTTGGGAATCACAAATCTTGGTCTTCTTTGAGGTACCGGGTTCCTCATTGGCATCAGCCTTACTTTTCATTGATTTTCTTACACTCTTTCCTTTTTTTTTTCTTTTTTTTTTAAACCTCGTGATGGGTCTCTTAGAAGGCACCCATGGGGAGGTGCCTTTCTACTCCTAACACTAATAAAGCTCGCAAGATCCACATTATCATAAACTTCTTATTCACTATCTGCCTTCTCCTCCTCAGACAAAGATCACATCTCACGTACCATACTTGTTAATGGCTCAGCATAGAAATGAGGAGAAGGAGCAGGATCAGTACTGACCTGGGGTTGTTGTGGAGAACTAGGGGTTTTATCCCAAGTGGAAGCAGAGAGCTCCTCTTGGGCGGAGGGTTCAGGTACCTCGATTGGTTCCCTCGTAGTACTGTCAGGTGCCAAAGTTTCGACAGGCACCAATTCCCTACTCTCGACCTCTGCACCATTTTCTTCCCCCATGAGACTCAGATACAACCTCATAACCTCCAACTAGAGTTCCCTCAGAAGCTATTGACAACATATTTCCTTTAGCTTCCTGTTCTTGTAAATGATTTTTAGACATGGTGGAGTGTAGTGGGTTGAAGAAGAGTGTTTTTTTTTTGTTTGAAGAAGAAAAGAGGATTTTTGGATTCTTTGATTTGAACAGTTATGAAAGTGACTGTGTAAAGAGTTGTTTAAATGAGGTGAGGAACCGGTTAGGAATGGGTATCAATTTTGGGAAGTCGGGTCGCTTCAGATGAGACACTTGCGTTCAAAAAATGGGAAAGAGGGAAACTGACAATTTTATGACGTGGCACCGTTTCAGCCGTTCAAAAATTGTGCATGAGAGTACAAAGGAACTACTAACCTGTGTCAAGGGAATCAGGTTCCCTGACAGATTTTGCAAATGTAAGCCTCATCCTTTGACCAACGTGCAATACATTAGCTACTTGTTTGCTCTGTAATCGTCATGCGTGTCTACCTGTAACGGTATAGAGATGATTTAGACTTTTCCAGAAAAAAACTTTTTAACTAATTTTACATGTACATTTCTTTCACAGCCAATCATTGAGGGACTAGGTTCTGCATCCCTTTGAGATATCTTAGGATTCTGTTGGTGGCTTCTTGATGTACTTCTGTTAACTTATCATTGTCCTTTTGGGAGTTTTCTTCACTTGTAAATCTAAGAAGAAATTTAGTTCCCCCATCATACTCATTTCTAACTCACTTCCCATGAGTTTGGAAAATTCTTCACATAGAGAGTCAGCTGTTGCTCTAAAGATGATGTCATCAACATAGATCTGCACAATGAGCAGGTTCCTTTTTTTGTTTCTTCAGAAAAAGAGTGTTGTCAATTTTCCCTCTTGTAAAGACATTTTCTAGAAGGAATTTTGACAAGCTTTCATACCAAGCACGGGGAGCCTGCCTTAACCCATAAAAAGCCTTGTCTAGTTTAAAAACGTTTTTCCAAACTCATCAAGTTTGTTTTTGAATACCCACCTGGTTCCTATAACAGTTCTGTCAGCAGGTCATTGATCCGGGTTCCACACATTGTTCCTCTCATATTGATGAGCTCTTCTTGCATAGCTGTAATTCAGACTGCATCTTTCAATGCTTCCTTGATATTCTTGGGCTCTATTTGAAAAAGAAAGGTTGATAAGGCAAGTGAGTTTCTTGTCTTTGATCTGGTTTGAATTCCTCTTTCCTCCTTTACTTGGCACCCTCATAGGTCCACATAGATCCATTTGGAGGAGATCAAAGTGTCCATGAGATGTTAACTTCCTTTTTGTGCTTGAAAGATGATCTAACTTGCTTTCTTTTTACACCTGCATCACACACCCTATGATCCTTGTTGACCAATTTGTTCAGCAACATGAAACTCACATGACCCAACCTTCTGTGATATAGCTCAGCATTATCATCAACAACACTCAGACAGCTAAGATCCCCATTTTGCAAGGACTCAAAGTTGGCAACATAGATATTTTTGTATCTTTTGGCCACTAACATCACTTCACCTAGTCACAAGATTTGTGACTATGCATATTTTAGATACAAATTCCACTTTTTTACCCTTGTCACAGATTTGGGAAATACTCAGCAAGCTATACTTCAACCCCTTCACGTAGTATGCATTTTCAACAGAGTGGGAAAGAGATTTCCCAATCTTTCTTACTCCCAGAATATATCCCTTCTTTTCATTTTCAAAGGATACACTCCTTCCCCGCAAGGTCTTCAGTTAAAGGAAATCATTTGTACTTCCAGTCATGTGCTTCGAGCAGCCGCTATCCACGTATCACTGTTGACTGCTCCCTTTCATTGTTCCCTGCACAAGGAAATCAAGGGTTAGACTTAGGAACCCAAACAAGTTTGGGTCCCTTGTAATGAAGAAAGGGGTGAACAAGGGATCTTTTGGTCCAAGTAGGCATTATACGTTTTTATGTGAAGGACTAGGTTCCCTAGCAGCAGTTACTATTTCAGCAAAAACATTGTTTTTCTGTTGAGACTGAATTTTGGCCTTACCATTTTCTTTAGAGTGCCCAGTGTTGCCACAGTGAGTGTCGAGCCCCCCTTTTTCCCCAAGCACTCCTTTCGAGGGCCTAGTTTTAAAGTTATGACATTGGTTTGGACAACTCACTCCTTTGGGAAATGGGTTTATTTGTTTGAAGAGTCGCCACCTAACGATTTTAAGGTGCGTTAGGGCACCTATTGGGGTTCATTTACAACTAAGTTTGATAACCAGAGACAGGGTAAAGGCTTGCAATTATCCTAAGGGGAAGGTGTTAGGCACCTCTCAGGATCCACAAGTGTGGTTCCCGGCCAAATAGCTTTTGTGAATTTGTACGATTAGCAAGTAAACAATTAAGGCCCAAATAATAGGGGATTTGGAAATATCCGTAGCCTAGGCACATACAAGTTACAAGTTTGAAACTATTTAATAACTAATGGATCTTTGAAAAGGATTATAGTCTAAGCATGTCTATGGGAGTAAGGGGTTGTCCTAGGTTTGTTTATAATATGGATCACATCAACGCAATACCCGTTATGACACTCCTCAAAGAGGGGCTACACGTGGTATTAGCGCACCGGTCATCATGTCCATATCTACCCTTTCCCACCCCGTGAAGGTAACTAAAGCGAGTGTTGGTCACGACCTCTATTGCATGCTTTTACCCGTCCCTTCCTACTAGTCCTAGAGGAGTTTAGGACTTCTATCCTATAGGGGGGGGGGGGGGGGTC
>ML246239.1:0-15309 GCA_005239495.1 Nicotiana undulata | reverse complement strand
TTCTAGGCAGACCCTCACGTTTAAAGGTAAAATACTAATGCGACACATAAAGAAACAAATAGGACTGCAGATAGGGGATAACAGATGAAAAGAAAAGGGGCTCAAAGACCTCCACAAATAATACACAGAATCAGCATGACTCAAACACAATTTAGGTCTGGGTTTAATTCATATCCTAAACATGGTATATAAGTGGTGACAACAGAGATGACAAATTTATTGCATAACTCAGAGAGGAAGTCCTAATCAGTTTTTCCTACTGGTTTTAAACATGCTGATAGTTAAACCATAGTCTTAAGAGACAATTCCAGTTTTATTTCTTATGGTTGATTACCTAAGTCTTGCCTAAGCGTGGGATCATATGCAACAGTTGTTCATAATTGTTGATAGTTTTAGGTTGTTATACCTAAGAGCATGCAATTCTAAGTGTGGCATAATAGGCAGAAATTAATTGGCAGTTGTTAGCACAAGGTGACTGTTTCATACTCAATAGTTAGACTAAGTGAAATTAGGCAACTGCGATCCTAGAACATGATATCTAATGCAGCAACATGCAGAATAACTTAAATAGGATTACTAAATGCACATCAAATTATGCACAGTTTCAGAATAGGCAGAAGTGACTTTTTTTTTTAATGTTGTTTACCTAAAGCAGGATTTCTAAGTATGCAGCATGGTTGTAGCATAATGAGACATGATTGCAGCTTATGTTAACATTATTTATCCTAATACAGGTTTTCTAAATGAGTTTCAGGACATGTTTACATGGGCGGAATTACATGATAGAAATTTATTTTATTACTTTTTACCCCATAGACAGGATTTCTAAGTGAGGGCAGGAAATGATGAGATGCTGAAAGAAAACAGTATATACGAACCTAGGGAGCATGATATCTAATGCATGACATGCTTTGCATATGTTATACCTAAACATGGAGTCTATTGCACACAGAAGAAATGTAAACCTAGGAAGCATGGTTTCTACCCTTGATTACGCTATAACATACATAGTACCCTCCCTTTTTTCACTATCCAAACCCCGGAGTTGTTTCACAAATAATTATTACACACCATTGAATATGAATTACATAACTAAAATAGAAAATTAGAATCTTTCTATAGGGAGCCTGCAGTATAGGCCTAGATCTCCATGTCCTCAATGCCAAGTATTGTTTCACAATCTTTGTTATAATCCGGGTGTGTCAGAGTTCCCTAAGGACCTCAAGGGATCCTGGGCAGTGCTCACACCTAGATTTCATAGCCACAATAGAGAGTAAGTGCAGTGTGGAAGGGCCAGCCTTACTGTGTCGAAGTTCATAGGGAGCTCAAGGGTCCCAAAGTAATGCTCCCACAAAGGGGGCAGAACTTAAGAAGTCTAAGAGTAGAGTGAGAGTGGTTGACATAGTTTTGAAAGAATTGTCGAGTAGGAAAACAATTTTTACACAAGAAAGACTGATTTTTAAAAAAAAAGGAGTTTTGCAAGAAGGGACTTTATGTAGTGAAACAGCTTGACAAAGAGTAAGACAGTCAAAACACATTCATCTCAGGATTAATACAGTATACCAAGGTAGGTTTACAAACACAAACAAGGTAGTGAGGGATTGGGGACACATAAGGTACAGAGTAATAAACATATAACAGGCAGAAATACAAAGAGGTATAGGATAGAAGCTCTTAAGGGGGTTTAGGGAATTGGGGTATATCATAGTATACGATTAGACTAACATAACAATACCAAATAGTTTAATACATTAGAGTATACCCTAATCAAAGTAATGTACAAACATGGGCATAGAGACAGACACATAAGAACATGTGTCAAGTACATGAAGAAATGCTGGTTATGACAGATAAAGTATCACTTAACATGTGAATGGAGTTCTGGATTTTAGTTGCATGTTGAACACCAAAATAGTAAATAAAAGCATATCAGGAACACAATGAATTGTAACAGTAATAGAAACATGTTGGTTTGAGAACTGAAATTTGAATTAGGACATACCAGTGGAGTGAAGGCAGTAACACAAAGTAGGAAATAAGAGATGCGCAATAGTTAGCCTTGGCTTGCAGCCGGCTAACTTAGAGTAATAGCAAGTAGCACAAAAGAGAGAATAGAGAGTTTTAGTTGTGAGAGAAAGCTATTGAACCGGATTAGTGCGTGTGTTGCTTAATAAAATAGTAGGGTATATATATAGTTTGAAAATAGGTAGAAAATAAGGTAATAAATAACAGTTCATCTAAATTATGGAAGTGCACATCAATTAGAATCACATTAATATCAGTACTCTCTTTAATTAAGGAGTCAATATTCAAAAGAATACCAATAGGGAAAGGAAACCACATAGACCGATGGTATAAGCACATTGCAGTATGTAGCACATAAGTAAGACCAAATTCAGAATCCTATTTAGGGAAAATATATACGTATCAGTTTGACAGCAATAATAGGCATGAGAATAAAGCAAGAGATAATTAGAAATCAGGAAATCGGTAAGGGGATCCTCGAGTGAGGTCCTAATTATAGGCAATAAACATTCATCAAGGAAAATACCACACAAGGAAATAACCTCAGCACATAGGACAAATATGCAATCGAGACTAAGTTCAGCATTGTTCCAATTAAGGAAACAACATACGAATCTGTGTGATAGCATAGTCAACAGAAAATAAGGCAAGGAAATAACTCATAGGTTAAAATCAGTAATGTATTACCATAGGAGATCAGTGAAAGACACTAATTCCAGGGAATCAGGGATTCAAGTAAGAATAACATCAATTAGCACGAATTAAATAGGCGAGAAGTCAGAAACCCTGGTAGTAAACATCATACGAAATTAGAGGCTCACATGAATTACAGAGTAATCATTGATGTACGCGGAAAAGCAAGAAAAATCAAAGACATATATGAACAACATAGGGTAAAATCTCAGAGAATCATAAAGCTCATGAGACGCAAGCACATATGCAAATGTTATCACAGACAAAGTCAGGGACTCAGGGTTTAGGTCTAAAATTAGGGATTTCAATACAACAACTCAGATAAAAGAGAGAAACATAAATAAATTGCTAAAACACAGTAGAAACCCTACGATAACATTGAAAAGATCATAGGAAAATCATTTAAAAAGGGGTCATGAAACCCTAGCTTGAAAACAAAGAGTCATTTTAGAGGAAAATCGGAGAATCTTTGAGAAAAACAACAAAATAACTCAGAATATACATAGATCTATCATAGATCTAAAAGAATTGGAAAGATTTAAGAGTTTGGGTTTCAAAGAGAAACCAGAAAAGATAAGAAAACCTAAAATATTACCGGTTTTAGCCAGAAAGACATAGATCTTACTCGAGGCCATGAAATGATGTTCTCGGGCTATGAAGATGGTGCCGCCGAACCATGACGCCTTTGAATAATGATATGAAAAAATTGAAAAGGATCCTTAGGCCATGGCATGGTGTTCTCGGACCATGAAGATGATGCCTCCGAATGATGACGCCTTCGGATAAGTTGGCGATATTTCAGCCCATGGAAATGCAATAGTATGATGCTGACAAGACAGAGCTTAGTATTGCATATTGAAAGATCAGAGCTTAGCCCGAAAGGAAAGTGAAGTAAATAATTCTTGAGACAGCGCTTAGTCTCGAGAAGTAAATTGGAGGCAGAGTTTAGCCTCGGAAGGCAGAAAAGTAGCCTTATGCAGATGGAGACAGTGCTTAGTCTCGGAAGGCTGAACGGTAGCCTTATGCAAGTTGGAAGGTAGAAGGGTAGCCTTATGCATGTTGGAAGGCAGAATAGTTTCCTTATGCAAGATGCGAATGTAGGGGAGGTAGAGCTTAACCTCGGGAGGCAGAATGGTAACCTTATGCAAGAATGCGAATGCAGGGGAGGTAGAGCTTAACCCCGGAGGGCATACTGGTGGCCTTATGCAAGTTGTAAGGCAGAAAGGTAGCCTTACGCAAAGAGGTGGATGCAGATGGAGACAGTGCTTAATCACGGAAGGCAGAATGGTAGCCTTATGCAAGATGGAATGCAGATGGAGGTAGAGCTTAACCTTAGAAGGCAAAATGGTAGCCTTATGCAAAAATGCAGATGCAGATGGAGATAGTGATTAGTCTCAGAAGGCAGAAATGTATCCTTATGCAAGTTGGAAGGCAGAAGGGTAGCCTTATGCAGGTTGGAAGGCAGAATAGTAGCCTTATGCAAGATGCGAATGCAAGAGAGGTAGAGCTTAACCTCGGAAGGCAGAATGGTAGCCTTATGCAAGAAATAAAATGACAGTAGAGTTTCTTAGCTGATAGCAGATTGTGGCATTGTGATTATTGCGAGCATTGTGTCTACGGAGCATTATTTGCATGTGCTGATAGAAAACGTCGGCAAGTGCAACGATTTTGAGAATCGCATTTTGAACAGTGTTTGTCCCCTGGGCGGACAGTATGTTTAGGGATTTTGCAACCCTAGTGCCTGCATCCAAAGAAAAATCGTGAGTTATGTAAAGGGAGGGTTAGTTCGTATCCCCGTTGTCTTTTCTTGACTCGTTCGGCTTGATCTGAAGATATTGTTCGTATCATTAGGGTAGCGTTTGCTAAACAAAGTTTTTTCAAAAATAAGTATGCACGATTTTGTAAGAGTATGACATAACGTATAATTAATTAAAAAATAATTTTTAGATGAACCGACGACCGTGACGTGGCTCGAGACATTGCAACCTCTCCCACTACGGAATTTTGAGGGTCCTTCTCAAAATTCTGCCCAGTTTGATGGGATGATGTTTCTGACTGTTGCTCGTGCGTCGATCGACTGAAATTGCTTCGAAATTTTGAGGGTCCTCCTTAAAATTGTGCCCCAGTTTCCAATTGCGGGGAAAATGAATTTTTTATTGAATTGTGACCGAACCCATAAGGTTGTCTGCGTATTCCCTCTTAAACGGAAATCAGGTCAGCGTAGTTCAGTTTACATAATTGAGAAGAACATAGAAAGTTAAACATAGTATCGCTTAACTGCATCGGAATTGATAGGCTTTGGCCAGACTTCTCCGTCCATCTCAGCAAGTATAAGTGCTCCTCCTGTCAGCACTTGGTGAACCATGTATGGGCCTTGCCAGTTGGGAGAGAGCTTCCCTTTGGCCTCATCTTGATGTGGAAAGATTTTCTTTAACACCAGCTGCCCCGGTGTGAACTGTCTAGGCTTGACTCTCTTGTTTAAGGCTCTGGTCATTCTATTTTGATAAAGTTGACCATGACATACGGAATGCATCCTTTTTCCTTCTCTGAGGGCTAGTTGCTCATAACGAGTCTTTACCCATTCTGCATCGCTGAGCTCAGCTTCTTGTATAATCCTTAAGGAAGGAATTTCAACTTCGACGTGAATAACGGCCTCTGTACCATAAACCGGCATATAGGGAGTTTTGCTGGTTGATGTGCGGACTGTGGTGCGATATCCTAGTAGAGCGAATGATAACTTCTCATGCCATTGTCTGTGCTTTTCTATCATTTTCCTCAATATCTTCTTGATGTTCTTGTTGGCGGACTCTACAACTCCATTCATCTGAGGTCGATAGGCTGTGGAATTCTTGTGTTTGATTTTGAAAGTCTCACACATAGCTTTCATCAGGTCACTGTTGAGATTGGAACCATTGTCGGTGATGATTGACTCTGAAATTCCGAATCGACAAACAATGCGGTCGCGGACAAAGTCTGCCGCGACTTTCATAGTTACTGCTTTGTAGGATGCTGCTTTGACCCATTTGGTGAAATAATCGATGGCTACTAGGATGAACATGTGTCCTTTGGAGGTAGTAGTCTCGATTGGTCCAATGACATCCATGCCCCAGGCGGCAAATGACCATGGTGAGCTCGTTGCATTAAGCTTGTTTGGAGGCACCTTTATCATATCTGCTTGTACCTGACAGCGGTAGCATTTCCAGACATACTGGATGCAGTCCGTTTCCATAGTCATCCAAAGTAACCAGCCCTGAGTATCTTCTTTGCTAAGACAAACCCATTCATATGCGGGTTGCAGGACCCAACATGAATTTCTTTTAGTAGCTTGGATGCTTCCTTTGCGTCGACACATCTTAATAATCCCAAATCGGGAGTCCCCCTATACAGGATTCCTCCGTTGTGAAAGACGTTGTTAGACAGTCTCCAAAGTGTGCGTTTCTGAGTAAGATTTGCAAGCTCTAGGTACTCTCTTTTTGCCAAATATTCCTTGATGTCATGAAACCAAGGTTTTCTATCCGCTTCTTCTTCGACATGGGCACAGTAAGCAGGTTAGTTATGGATCTTCACTAGAATGGGATCAATGAAATTCTTGTCTGGATGCTGAATCATAGATGACAGAGTATCTAATGCATCGGCGAACTCATTCTAGATTCTAGGGACATGCCGAAATTCTATCTTCGTGAACCTCTTTCTTAATTCCTATACGTGGTGCAGATACTGTAGTATCTTGGAGTTCTTGGTAGCCGACTCTCCTTGTACCTGATGTACCAGCAAATCTGAGTCACCAATCACTAGCCGCTCCTGGACGTTCATGTCAATGGCCATCTTGAGCCCTAAGATACAGGCTTCAAATTCGGCCATATTGTTGGTGCGGGGGAAATGAGTTTGGCGGATACCGGGTAATGCTGACCGGTTTCTGATATTAGGACGGCTCCAATTCCAATTTCCTTGAAATTCGCCGCTTCATCGAAGAACAACCTCCAACCGTCATAGGATTCTGCGATGTCTTCTTCTATGAATGATACCTTTTCATCAGGAAAATACATTTTTAGGGGTTCGTATTCTCCATCCACAGGATTCTTAACAAAATGGTCTGCCAATGCTTGTCCCTTGACCGCTTTTTGAGTCACATAGATAATGTCGAACTCACTTAGTAGTATTTGCCACTTGGCCAGCTTGCCAGTGGGCATGGGCTTGTGAAAGATGTATTTTAAGGGATCCATCCTCGATATGAGATATGTTGTGTAGGCACAGAAATAGTGCCTCAACTTCTGGGCTACCCAAGTTAAAGCACAGCATGTGCGTTCCAATAGAGAATACCGAGCTTTGTACGGAGTGAACTTCTTACTGAGATAATAAATAGCTTGTTCCTTCCTTCCTGCTTCATCGTGTTGCCTCAGAACGCAACCGAAGGATCCATCTAACACTGCAAGGTAGAGCAACAAGGGTCTACCTGGCTCAGGTGGTACTAGAACTGGTGGTGTTGACAGATATTCCTTAATTCTGTCGAAAGCCTTTTGGAAATAATCGGTCTACTTGGTCGCTGCATATTTCTTCAGCATCTTGAAGATCGACTCACATATAACTGTAGATTGTGTTATGAATCGGCTGATGTAGTTAAGTCGTCCCAAGAAACGCATCACATCTTTATTGTTCTTTGGCAGTGGTAATTCTTGAATGTCTTTGACCTTTGACGGATCTAGTTCTATCCCTCGGCGGCTGACAATGAAACCGAGCAATTTACCAGCAGGAACCCCAAATGCACACTCCGCGAGATTCAGCCTCAGATTGTATTTCCGCAACCTATTGAAGAACTTCTTCAAGTCTGCTATGTGATCGGTGGCTTTCTTGGATTTGATAATAACATCATCCACATATACCTCGATCTCCTTGTGTATTATATCGTGGAAGATAGTGGTCATAGCCCTCATTTTTCAGGTCGAACGGCATCATATTGTAGCAGTATACTCCCCACGGCGTAATGAAAGCCATTTTCTCAGCATCTTCTTCATCCATCCAGATCTGATGATAACCAGCGAAGAAATCCATGAATGACTATAACTCATGCTTGGCGCAATTATCGATCAGGATGTGTATGTTTGGAAAGGGGAAGTCGTCTTTCAGACTGGCCCGGTTGAGATCCTGGTAGTCGACACAGACTCTGACCTTCCCATCTTTCTTCGGTACTGGCACAATGTTGGCTAACCATGTCGGGTATTCCACTATCCTGAGAACCTTAGCGTTGATTTGCTTGGTGACTTCTTCCTTGATTTTTAAGCTCATATCAGGTTTGAACTTTCTGAGCTTTTGCTTTACCAGCGGACACATTGGATTGGTTGGCAGTTTGTGAGCCACAATAGATGTACTTAGACCAGTCATGTCATCATACGATTAAGCGAATATGTCCGCATACTCTTTTAGAAATTCTGTGTATTCTTTCTTCTCTGACGGCGACATATGAATGCTGATGCGAGTTTCCTTTACATTTTTTGAGTCTCCTAAGTTGACAATTTCGGTATCGTCCAGGTTGGACTTGGGCATGTTCTCAAAATTCTCAACTTCTTTGACAATCTCGTCGGGTATATCCTCTTCTTCCAAATCAATGTCCAATTTTTGCGTTGCCTCGTTGCATGTCACAATCATTGGTTCATCAAGACAGGTAATAGTAATGATGTATAGGTAAAGTAGTGAGAGAAAAACGATAGCAATAAATATTGATTCATAAGAAAATTAAAAATGCTTTTGATAAATTGAATAATTGTTTTTAACATTGAAGATCTTATTGCATGAATTAAAAAAACGTGAGAAGAAAAATCATTTAGTAAAGAAAAATAATGGATAATGCTTGTTTTAGCCTTGCTACCCCGAGGCTCGCCGGGCTTTGGTTGTCCTGATGGTCCAATTCTTGAGATATGCCCCTCTACTCACAGCATGTATGGAAGGGCCTTCCTCCCCCTCCTCCTCGAGAATAACACAACAGTCCATGTCATTGTCCTCTAGGAATAAGCTCCTCAATGCTGCAAGTGCTTCTTCTTCATTTGTCCCATAAATAATACCAGCCTGGTGAAAAGTCTACTTCAGGCATGGTATCGGGTGCTCCAGTGGGTAGTAAGGACCGCACCATGGTGGCGACCAGCTATTGAATTCTTCCCAGGTGTACTAGTACCCCAGACCGAAAGTGGTGCCATGTTTCTTGATCTTTATTGGTTTGGAGATTCCTTAGAGGTTCCTGCCGATCCCTTTACCAGGCTCGTACCCACTCCAGCTCAGTATACTCTCGATTTTGCTATCTCACCATTTTTCCTTATCAATGGCATTGACCCGTTCAATGTTGTGGTAGGTTTCTCCACCTAGCTTCCTTCTCCCCTCGATTGCCGAAATAGTTTGACGACTGTAAATAGGGTTGCTACCGTCGCCATGAATGATCACTTCCTGGTGATTCCATTCGAACTTCACTGACTGATGCAGTGTTGATGCTACGGCCTCAGCAGCATGGATCCATGGTCGTCCTAATAGAAACTTGTAGGACGCTGGTACATCTATTACTTGGAAGTCGACCTCGAACCAAGTTGGTCCCATTTGCAGGCACAGACTGATCTCACCAATGGTGGACCTCTGAGAACCATCGAAAGCCTTTACATTGATTACTCCATCCTTTATCTCATGCAGCCCTTGCCCAGCTTCTTGAGCGTTATCAACGGACAGATATTAAGACTGGATCCTCCGTCGATCAAAATTCTGGTGATGAAATAGTCTTCGCACTGCACGGTGATGTGCAGTGCTTTGTTGTGACCCAGCCCTTCAGGTGGCAACTCGTCTTCATGAAAGGGGATGTTATGGCTTTCCAACACTTGGCCTACCATATTGGCCATTTCCCCGCTAGTGATATTGTTCGGCACATATGCTTCATTCAGCACTTTTAGCAAAGCACTCTTGTGCGCCTCAGAATTTTGCAGCAAGGAAAGAATGGATATCTGTGCTAGCGTCTTGTTCAGTTGGTCGATGACTGAATACTCCTTACCTGTACTTTCCTCCAAAGGTTGCCCGGATCTGTCTCGATAATGGGTGGTCGACTAGAATCCTGCTTGCTTGATTCTGCCAGATGTTCAGGGGTATAGACTCTGCCAGTTCTTGTCATGCCCTCTGCTGTAGTAGCCTCTTCAGTCTTCACTTTTCCTTTCCTTCTCGCCTCGGCTATATAGTCCTAGGGTACAGAATTTTTATAGAAGGGTGGCGTGGTTGACACCGCCACTGTGATCGGCGCGGCCACCCTTACTTCGAACGGAATATGTGTCTTAGGTGGAAAGACCGCAACCTCAAATGGTGCGGGTGCATTTTTCGGAGACACGAATTCAACCTCAATTGGTGCTGGTGTCTTTGAGGGTGACTCAGTTTCAAACTCAAGAGGCACAGACATGTCTACCTCAGCATCCTCAGGCGGCTGAATCTGGACTATGATTGGATTAAGAGTAACTGCCGGTTTCTTTTGGTCATCGCCTCCCACGATCAACCCGATCGATCCCTAGGGATCCCTGTCATCTTCTATTTCAATCATGTAGATACCTCCACCCTTATGGTTTGGAAGAGGATTCTTGCGGACATTTCGAGCGGATTCTTTCGCCAGAATGATCTTGTTGTCAATCAAGGACTGTATCTTATATTTCAAAGAACGGCATTCGTCGATGGTGTGTCCTTTCATGCTGGAGTGGTATGCACATGACTTGTTTAGGTTAACCAATTGAGAAGGATTCTTAGGGGTTGTAGCAGGGATGGGTGTGACATAACCAGCAGCCTTTAGCTTCTCATATAGTCGGTCGATAGGTTCGGCAATGGCGGTATATTGTTTTGGAGGCCTGCGATCAAAATTAGGTCGGGGTCTAGGGAAGTTTTGGCGTGCAGGAGGTGATTGATAATGGGATGGCTGAGAGTTGTAGGTGTGGTGAATAGGAGCGGGTTGTGAGTATCTAGGCGAAGCAGGTTGATATGTAGGTGGTGGAGATGATTGATAAGTTGGTGGTGGAGCTTGGTATGAGGGTGAGGGTGCTTGGTAATTTGGGGTTGGTTGATATGTGAGTGGAGGTCTTGGGTAAGTTTGGTATTTGAGGGGAGATTTGGTTCTCTGTGAAACCATCACGACTCCCGCGTCCCTTTTCTTGGACACACCACCATACTGTAAAGCCTTATTTGTAGCTTGCAAGGCTTTGAAATTTGTGACCATACCACTTTTAATACCTTATTCAATCCTTTCACCCAATTTGATGATGTCGGAGAACTTGTGGTTCTCAATCATCATCAATCATTCATAGTATTGCGGGTCCTGAGCCCGGACAAAGAACTTATTTATTTTCTCCTCCTCTAAGACGGGTCTGACCTTAGCAGCTTTGGACCTCCAGCGAGTAGCATACTCGCGAAATGTCTCCGTGGGATTCTTCTTCAAATTCAGGATGTAGAACACGTCAGGTGCATTTTCTGTATTAAATCTGAACTTTTCCATGAAGTTAGATACCATCCTCACCCAGTTTGACCACTTCTTGGGATCTTGGTTGATGTACCAAGACAAGGCATGTCCTTTCAAGCTCCTCATGAACAGCTTCATGCAGATCCTTTCATTTTTCCCTACTTCAACCAGCTTGTCACAATAGGTCCTTAGATGGACCCTTGGATCACCTGTACCATCAAACATTTCGAACTTAGGAGATTTATACCCCTCAGGCAGTTCTACATCAGGTTGTATGCAGAGGTCCTGATAGTTCAGCCCGTCGACTCCCCTACTTCCGTCAATGCCTTGAACCCGGCTGGTCTGCTTCTTAAGTTCCTCGGCCAAGTTCCTGATAAGCAGATCCTTTTCATCATACTCAGGTGTGTATGAGATACGCGGAGTGGAGTGTGGCATGGTCTCCACGTAGATAAGATTGTTATGGTGGCTGGCGCATGGGTGTAGATATGGTCGTTTGTGGAGTTCTGAGGTTCTGGGATAAGTAATGGAGTGTTATTTGGGGTATGGCAGGTGTTAAATTGGTTGTTTGGTGGGGTGGCGTGATGGTGGGGTGCGGGATGATTCTATTGTTTTAAGATATTTTTAGGAGGTGTAGGATTTTGAGCGTTGGGGAGGTTGACGGCTGGGACGCTGAGGGTGAATGATAGGTTTGCCAAATTTCGAACCTAATCAAGCTCTTCTTGGAACTTCAACAACTTTTGTTCAAGCTGTGACATATTCTCGTTTGGAACCCGAATACCCTAGCCATCAGCGACCTCTACCCGTTCAATCGTGTTTTCCTTTCTGATGTTGCTTGAGTCTTTCCTTTTCTTTTTGCCTTTGCCTTTAGGAGGACTAGGAGGAGGAGTGGGTGGAGGACCCCTATATCTTGTGAGATAAGATGATGATGCCAGAGTGCACGAACTATCCTTTAGGAAAGGGAATAATAAAAAGAAAGAAAATAAAGCAAAAAAAAAAAAAAAAAAAGGTAGTCAAGTTAGCGAGGATTATGAAAAAGTATTGCAGTATTTAAACACATAGTACGAGAATGTAAAGCGCGTCCTAATTTGGGATCCTCTTTGTGCCTGAGGTAGGCCTAGCGACAAATTGATTTGGAGAACTTAAAAAGCTAAATGCCTCAATTCATTGATAGAAAATGGATGAATCCCAAAATGACACTAAATAAACAAGAATTAAAGGTCATTAATGGTCATTGGTCTTATTACATTAATAAAGAAAAAAAGACATTCCTATCTACTTGGTCCCAGAAGGACCTTCCCCAGACTCGGCATTCTAAGCTCCCTCGAACAGATTCCCCAGCTCGCGAAATCCCAGCTGCATGTATGCTCTGGCTAGATGCCCACCTTCGGTCTCTTCAGCCTTTTGACAATCTTCAACCCTTTGGATGAATTTGCCCTCCAGTTCGACTATGCCTCGCTCTAAGTACCCCAGCCTCTTGTTGGTCCTGATGAACATGTCTTTCCATTTCTCAATCAACTTTTTGTTGGAATCATGTATTTCTCGGTGCTCGCTCTCGCATTCACGGATCGTTTTGCGCAGATGGTTGTATTTGACATGTGCCTCGGCCTTTTCATCTATAATCATGTGGCCTCGAGCGAACCCCGGTTTGTCCAAACCATCCCAATTGTCTTCTAACCAACCTGAATAGAAAGGGGTGCAACAAGTATGATATCTGTCTGGATCAATGGTGTCTTTCTCCATTACGATCTTATAGTGACACATGTGTTGAGCGTGGCACTTGTGAGGACTATCATCATTTTGAAAGTCAGCCAAAAAATGGCACATCTTGTCGACCCTTGGTATGACTTTCTTCCTACCTGCTTGCCTCATAACCCGGAGAGGGACGTAAGGATAGGTTCCTCTAAGACCAATCAGTGTCAGGAATGGTGCATCTCTGGACCGGACGATGAACTCTTCTGTAGGAAACCACTCGAACATCCATTGAACTTGTTCCTCAGCTAGATTATCGAAGAATTCTACCCATTCTTTGGCATTCTCAGGCTGAGCAAACATTTCAGGAATATAAGTCATTCGCTTTGGGTGGTGGAAAGCGATGTGGTCATTCCACGCCCTTCGCTGAAACTCTTGTTGGTACTGGCCCTTTTAAAGATCTTCTAAGAACCAGAGTTGTAGTAATAAGTTGCAGCCCTCAAAGTGTTTTGCTCCTCTTTGGCATTTCTCTAAGGCTCGGTATACGTCTGAAATGATCATGGGCATGATGCTGAATGTTTGCCCACCAATTCCCTCCATCAGGGTCTTGGTTACCATAGCCAGCCTAGTATGGATTCTTTCTTTCTTCATTGGAAAAACGATTAGACCCGGGAAGCAAAACATGAAAACGAATACCCTACGATGGATGTGTCCCAAGGATGTGATGGCAAATTCATCATGGAAGGTACGGTATGATTTGGTGTGACCATACCTTTCATACAGGTAGTCAAAAGAGATGTATGATTCTTTCAGGCATCCCAATTCAACGCTCTTCTTCAAACCTATCATTTTTAAGAAACCCTTGCCTGTGCGGTTCTCAGGCATTAACAAACCCGGTGTTTCCTAAGCTAGACCGGCCAATCCTCCTATCTCCTCTAGAAAAGGTGTCATTTCGGTGTCCCCAAAGCGGAAGACGACCCTTTCACAGTCCCAGAATAGAGTAGCAGCCTCTATCATCATGTTGTTAGGCTGGATATTCAGAAGAGATGGTAGATTACCCAGGTATTTCTTGATGAGGGTTTTGTCACTAGAATGCAGATCTTCCCACCAACTTAGCAATTTTGGGTGGATGTTGGTAACCATACCAAATCTGGAGACTTCGTGCCTCATATTTCTGCAAGGCAAACAAGGTTAGACCCTGACGCCCACCGGACTCGACTATTTAACATCAATGATTTGCATGAAGCATTTAATTCTCCAAATAAATGCACAGAACGTGATGATGTCCGTTTAGGTTTATGGAAACCCGTTGGACTTTTGGACAAGGCTATCTTAAAGGCTATTGTGTGGACAACACGTTAGCCTGGCTAGGTTTGACCATGATGCATGCAAACAGGATAATTGAGTAAGGTTTTCTATGGGGTTTTAGAATGGTACCCTTGAGCGGACAACTCAAGGGGGAAAGGCACGGAACCGTCGACTGCACCGCTGATCGACTAGTTTTACCGCAAATAAGCTTTTCCGCATTTGGGGGGTAATGATATAGGAAGGGCGCAAC
This sequence comes from Nicotiana undulata, assembly GCA_005239495.1. Lineage (NCBI taxonomy): Eukaryota > Viridiplantae > Streptophyta > Magnoliopsida > Solanales > Solanaceae > Nicotiana > Nicotiana undulata. The sequence continues at coordinate 886 of ML246239.1, read as the reverse complement.
CACGCATCAAGTGTTGCTATAGGATTTTGTTTGGCACGAGTGGAGTATGAATGTTGGATCATGGATAATGCAATAAATAATAAACATGTAGTCACGTATTTGCACGTTATGAAATCGGTAAATACAGTAGTTTATAATTTAAAAAGGAACGAAACCAGAAAGAAATGTCAACTGCTTTTGAGAAAAATTTAAATGCTTAAAGGAAATAAACAAGTAATTGCACATAGGAAGAGGTAAAAATTAACAAAGCAATTTGAAAATGGTAAAAGCCTGAAATCCCTAGCGGAGTCGCCATGCTGTCGCGCCCCCCTTTTTCCCCAAGCACTACTTTCGGGGGCCCAGTTTGAAAGGGTTTATGACATTGGTTGGGACAACTCAGTCCTTTGGGAAAGGGGTTTATTTATTTGAAGATTCGCCACCTAACGATTTTAAGGTGCGTTAGGGCACCTATTGGGGTTCATTTACAACTAAGTTTGATAACCGGAGACAGGATAAGGGCTTGAAATTATCCTAAGGGGAAGTTGTTAGGAACCCCTCAGGATCCACAAGTGTGGTTCCCGTCCAAATAGCTTTTGTGAATTTGTACGATTAGCAAGTAAACAATTAAGGCCCAAATAATAGGGATTTGGAAATATTCGTAGCCTAGGAACATATAAGTTACAAGTTTGAAACTGTTTAATAACTAATGGATCTTTGAAAAGGATTATAGTCTAAGCATGTCTATGGGAGTAAGGGGGTATCCTAGGTTTGTTTATAATATGGATCACATCAATGCAATACCCGGTATGACACTCCTCAAAGAGGGGCTACACGTGGTACTGGCGCACCGGTCATCATGTCCATATCTACCATTTCCCACCCCGTGAAGGTAACTAAAGCGAGTGTT
>ML246238.1:818-72473 GCA_005239495.1 Nicotiana undulata | reverse complement strand
TCTCTTGGGAAAGCAAAATTACAGCCATTCAGGAATCTAAGAACATTGCAACTCTTAAACTGGATGAGATGATTGGAAATCTCACTGCCTATAACTTAGAAGGCAAACTATGAAGATGGATGGTCCCAAGAAGGAAATGAGTTTGGCATTCAGAATCACTGAAGAAGCTGATCTGGAGGAGGATGAAATGACCATGATCATAAAGGACTTCAAGAAGTACCTAATGAGAGCAAAGGTTCCTTCAAGAAGTGGAAGCTACAACAAACCAAGGGTTCCTGAAAAACAAACCAATGAGGGGTGTTACAAGTGTGGCAAGACTGATCACCACATCAAAAACTATCCTCAATGGGAAATTGAATGGAAGAAGGAAAGAGTTGAACGAAGGAACAAGAAGAAGAACAAGTTCAACCCAAGAAATACAGAACATCAACAAAGGCAATGGTTGCTGCTTGGGGTGAAAGTTCAGATGAGGAGTCAGATGATGAAGATGGAGATGAACAAGCACTTATGGCAATTGGAGAATCCGATGAGGAATCTGAGGTAAGTATAATTCATCTCAAAGACAAGATTAAATTTTTGTCTAAAGAAAGGCTATCTGAGTTACTCCTGGATTTCATTGATGAATCTGAGGATCTAAACAATGAAAAGAAACAACTGTCTAAGGAGTGTGTGATTTTGAAAGCTAAGTGCAAAAATCTGGAACTTAGGGCTAGTGAAAGTGATAGTAAAAATGATGAGTTAAAGAACCAGGTTCATGAACTTGACACCACTGTCCTAGAGCTAAGATCTGAAAATCTAAAACTGAAATTAGGAACAGGTAAAAACAAAGCTGATCACACACAACTCACATTAGAAGAAAACCTAGGAAAAATGAAAGACGAGTTGAACAAAAGAGATGAGCAGATAAGAGTCCTTAAGGAGGATCTAAGCAAGGGAAAACATGGACTAGATAGAACTAGCAAAGGGAATAGGTCCTCTGATGCTTTGACATGGCTATAGGAACATCATAGTAGCAATAGAAGAGGACTTGGCTTTGGGAATCCGCTACCTAAGTGGGATTCTAAAAGCAAGTACCTCACTCTTCCTGAGAACAAGATTTGTACTCACTGTGGTAAGACTGATCACTTTAAATGTGAATGTAATGCAAAAGAAAAGGCTAGTCAAAAGAACAAAAGTTTTGTTCGAGGGAAGAATTGGCTACCAAGTTGGGATAAAAAGAATTTAATTCATCCTTTTGCTTATAGAAAGGGACCCAAACTAGTTTGGGTTCCTAAGACTAACCCCTGATTTTCTTTTGTAGATTCAAGTGAAAGGTAGTAGCCAAATATGGTACATGGATAGTGGCTGCTCAAAACACAGAACTGGCAACAAGGACTAGTTCCTTTCACTTGAGGACCTCAAAGGAGTAAATGTCTGCTTTGGAAATGGAAAGAAAGGTGAAATCATTGGGGTTGGTAATGAACAAGATGAAGAAGAAATTGGGCTGGTCAGAAACTCAGTCCAAACTAAAGCAACACTGGAGGAAGGAACAGGTGATGGAACAAGTTCATCCATCCCGGGCAACATGACAGGGGGAATAGAACAAAATAATTCCCAAACTTCGTTGGAACCTGTACCTGAACCTGTTCCACAATAACAAAGCAATGAAGGAACATCAAGGAGTAACTAGTTGGTTGTGAAACCATGCAGATATCTTTACAAAAGCACTGAGTAGAGAGCATTCTGAAAGGAACATGTTACTATTAGGGATGATTAAGATCACCTAATTGAACCAACTCAGAATGTAAATACATTAAAAAAAAATTGAAATGAAAAAAAAAATTGGCTAGAAAAGTCTGAAACGGGTGTAAACAATCAGATTAACAATTGTTCAGTCTCATACTGTAAAAAGTATACTCTTATGCCATGTTTTGATATGACTCACTGATCACAAATGAAAATTTTTCTATCTTTGCAAATTTAGGCTTGATCAAGAGGATTCTGAAATGATGAACTTGGTTCATCGTGCTGGTTCATCTGAAAGGCGAGGTATGTGTTCTACACTCTGCACACTTTGAAATACTAATAATTAAATCATGAGCAGAACTCTGCCCAAACTCAAAATCTTTTCAAAGCCTATCCATTTGACTTTGAACCAGTTCTGTTTCAACAAGAATCCTCACCAAATTAAAATACCTAGATTCTAGGGAAGCCTTAACCGTCTATTCAAAACTAAAAGTTAATTCAAGCCATCCCCTCCCTTTCAGAACCATTCCCAAATTTCCGATGACTCTTTCAAGTCGGTGACTGAGGGGGAGGAAACTTGGTCTTCTGATTCTGAACAGGTAACTTATGTACCAAAACCTTCTTCTGAGGTCATTTTTGAGGTCGCTGAAAACTTAGAAAATAGGTTCATACTGGTTGGGTCTGTGGTAGATGTGGAAATGCCTGAGACAAGAAGGAGAGTAGGTAAAAATAAAATTGAAAAAGAAAAGAGAGAGATGGAGTAAGGAGTGAAGAGAGGGGAATAGGGCAAGAATTTGTAAAAATGACTATTTGTGGAGCTGAACTAGAAAACGAGGAAGAAAGTAGCAAGAACGCAGGGGGAAGTGAATCAGGAGAAGCTGTTGAAGGGTTAGTAAATTTAGGAAAGCACACAGATGAACCTGGTTCATCTACTGAGGAAACCCTGGCGGATCTGCTGAAAATGTTAGGCGATAATTACAATCCAAAGAAGAAAAGAACTCCTAAAGCTCAAACGTCTGGAACAACAAGAGAAAGTAAGAAAAGAAAAACTGCTCCTTCTGAGACTTCTAATATTTCTCTTCCAAGAGGAAGAACTACAAGGAGCAAGGTAAAGCAAAGTGAGGACGAGTTGAAGAGAGCTTTAGAGGAGAGTAAGAAGAAAAGAAGGGAAAAAGGGAAAGAAAAGGTGTTGAGCCTATTGAGGCTGTTGAAGTGGATGAGATGGACCCGGTCCATCAAAGTGAAAAAGCGGCAAAGGTAGAGGTTCAGACCCCTAAGCTCAAGAAAGCCAAGACTTCTTCAAAGAAGTCTTCATCTGTTTCTAAGTCTGCTGAACCATCCATCTTGGATAAATGAACCAGGTCTGAAGTTTTTCCAAGCCTTAATTTCCTAGCCTGCCTAGAACTTTCAGTGACCTAAATTCAGAATTTTTGTTTGTTGCTCATGTTTTAACTGTTTTTGTTTTATTTTGTGGATTGTGGCAGAATCGTATTCGCTCTATCAATGAAATATGATGCTTTTTGCTCTGACTCAGTTTATCTAATTTTTGATAGTTTGAATTCTTAGTTGATTATTGATGATTAATTCATGATTGCATATGCAGTTGCCCAAATGGCCATGAGTAAGTGTTAAAAATCTGGGATTTACACAATTTTTTTGCAACTTTTCGATGATGTCAAAAGGGGAAAGATATGTTGTGCTCTGAACATGTGATATTTATAACCTAATGAACCTGGTTCTTTATGATAAATGCTTAATACTCTTATATATGTCAATGTTGGACTAAGCTGAAACAGGCCTGAAGCACAAAGTTTGTCATCATCAAAAAGGGGGAATTTGTTGGCCCAAGAAAGGAAATAGTTTTGAAGATTGACAAAGGAAATCCGAGATGAACCAGGTCCATCACACGTGACATAGACCAGCAGAGTCAAAGGCACATGAGATGCACATGCAGGAGATAAATGTAGTCTGATAAAGTTGAGATATCTTCTGATCGAAAAGATTGCAAAAACGAAATTGGAGAAGGACTCCTTATTCAATAAGAACAGAATTTAATATAAGGAAGGATTTAGGAGTTGAGTTTGACTAGAACTCTTTCACCAAGGAAGAGTTGCATGTTAGTTTTAGTCAATAATTAATAACAATTACTGATTGTGTTAGTTCTTGTAAATATTTGTAGAATCTTGTGAACTTGCAAGCGAAGAACATGGAGAGTAGTTGCAAGATAAAGAAAATGCAATGGATGGATCAAGCATAAGCAACATCTTAGCTCTATTGTATGTTAAAGAAATACAAGAAGACATGGTGACCAACACATGTTTTAAGTTCAGTTCTTCAGGTGAAATTCCAGAAGTTTGGACATTTTGGAGAATTGTGTCCTTAATATTAGATTCATACTTCAAATTGTCAGGATATTTGAAAAATTATGTCCTAACTCTTAGTTTTTCTCCTTTGATAATTTGTCCTAGAATTGAGGTATTGCAGCAAACTAATGTATATATAGTGTGGCTTGCAGATCAAAACAATAGTGCAGTCGTTAACCAATATACTAGGAAAAGGAAGAGAGATAATATTGGTGTTGATGTTCCATCATTTGCTATTCTTACTCCTACTCCTCTGACTGCACAAAACGAGTATTGATGAGGGTTTGTCCATGGATATTGAAGGAAATGTTGAAGAAGAGCTTGGTCGAGGGAAAAGGAATAAGAAATTTAGTTGGCAATTGCAATCTCCTTTTGAATAGATAATTAAAAGAGGAACATCGATGACGCACAATGAAAATTTATTGAAGAAATTCATTGGGTGGTTGGGCAAGGAGAAAAGAAAAGGTCACAAAAAAGTGTAAGTCCCTAAATGTATTAATTATTTTTCAATTGCTTGCATGTGTGTCTTGAACTTCTAATTTTAATTAAGGACTAAATGTGCTTAACTTATGAGCTTGTTACTATAAGTTCAGGATCAAGTGTCCTTAACTTTTGAACTTCCAAATCTAAGTTGAGGAACAAGTGTCCTTAACTTATGAGCTTCCAACTTTAAGTTCAGGACCATGTGTCCTTAATTTATGAGCTTCCAACTTTATGTTTAGGACCAAGTGTCCTTAATTTTTGAACTTCTAACTCTAACTTCAAGACCAATTGTCCTCAACTTATGAGCTTGTTAATCTAAGTTCATGACTAAATGTCCTTAACTTATGAGCTTCGAACTCTAAGTTCAGGACCAAGTGTCCTTAATTTATGAGCTTCCAACTTTATGTTCAGGACTAACTGTCATTAACTTATGAGCTTGTTACTCTAAGTTTAAGACTAAGTGTCCTTAACTTTTGAACTTCCAACTATAAGTTCAGGACTAAGTGTCCTTAACTTATGAGTTTGTTACTCTAAGTTAAGGACTACATGTCCTTAATTTCTAAACTTCCAACTCTAAGCTCAGGACCAAGTGTCCTTAACTTTTGAACTTCCAACTCTAAGTTCAGGACCATGTGTCATTAATTTAAGAGCTTCCAACTTTATGTTCAGGACCAAGTGTGTTTAACTTATGAGATTATTACTCTAAGTTCAGGAGTAAATGTCCTTAACTTTTGAACTTTCAACTATAAGTTCAGGACTAAGTGTCATTAACTTATTAGCTTGTTACTCTAAATTAAGGACTACATATACTTAATTTATAAACTTCCAACTCTAAGTTCAGGACCAAGTGTCCTTAACTTTTGAACTTCCAACTCTAAGTTCAGGACCAAATGTCCTTAATTATTGAATTTCCAACTGTATGTTCAGGACCAAGTGTCCTTAACTTATGAGCTTCCACCTCTAAGTTCAGGACCAAGTGTCCTTAATTTATAAGCTTCCAACTTTATGTTCAGGACTAAGTGTCCTTAACTTATGAGCTTGTTATCTAAGATCAGAACTAAGTGTCTTTAACTTTTGAACTTCCAACGATAAGTTATGGATTAAGTGTCCTTAACTTATGAGCTTGTTACTCTAAGTTAAGGACTCCATGTCCTTAATTTCTAAACTCCCATAGCTAAGTTCAGGACCAGGTGTACTTAACTTTTGAACTTCCAACTCTAAGTTTAGGACCAAGCGTCCTTAACTAATGATATTCCAACTTTAAGTTCAGGACCAAGTGTCCTTAATTTTTGAATTTCCATCTCTATGTTCATGGCCAAGTGTCCTTAACTTATGAGCTTCCACCTCTAAGTTCAGGATCAAATGTTCTTAATGTATGAGCTTCCAACTTTATGTTCAGGACCAAGTGTCCTTAACTTATAAGCTTGTTACTCTAAGATCACGACGAAGTGTGTTTAACTTTTGAACTTCCAACTATAAGTTCTGGATTAAGTGTCCTTAACTTATGAGCTTGTTACTCTAAGTTAAGGACTTCCTATCCTTAATTTCTAAACTCCCAACGTAAGTTCAGAACCAAGTGTCCTTAAATTTTGAACTTCCAACTCTAAGTTCAAGACCAAGTGTGCTTAACTTATGAGCTTGTTACTCTAAGTTTAGGACCAAGAGTCCTTAACTTATGAACTTGTTACTCTAAGTTCAGGACTAAGTGTCCTTATTTTATGAGCTTGTTACTCTAATTTAAGGACTATCTATCCTTAATTTCTAAATTTCCAACTCTAGTTTAGGACCAAGTGTCCTTAACTTTTGAACTTCCAACTATAAGTTTAGGACAAAGTGTCCTTAACTTATGAGCTTGTTACTCTATGTTCGAGACTAAGTGTCCTTAACCTTTGAACTTCCAACTATAAGTTCAGGACTAAGTGTCCTTAACTTATGAGCTTTGATAAATGAGGATTTTGACTACTTATTTGCGCCCTTTGACTTTCGTTTTAGTTCAAAAATGTTTAAAGGTATTCCCGAAAACTGATGTAATATGCTTACTTGCAGGAGTATTGGAAAATAGAGCCATTATGATGTCATTCAAATCAAGAAGGAGTGATTTTGAACAAGTACAAAAATCATACAAAAAGGCTCAAGTGCAGACTGTAGAATTCTATCTACGGCGGCAAAACATATAGAAAAATCAACAGTGTTGCAATGTAAAGTGCGGACCACACAATAATTGTGTGTCCGCAGAAGTCAAGGTTCAGAGAGTTCCACATCCAAGCCTAACAAGAACTGCAAACCACACTATCATTGTGCGTCCGCGGAAATCAAATTCGCGTCCGCACCCAGAATTGTGTGGTCCGCAGAACTCAAGAGATGCAACCGCATAACCAACTTCTGTCAAGAGCTGAAGCAAAGTGCGGACACACAAAATTGTGCGGCCACAGAAGATCCGAAAAGGCAATTTTGTCCGATAATTTCAGTTGTGTATAAATAAACTTTTTTTTGACGAAATTAGGTTAAGTTTTGAATACCAGAAGTTCTTTAGCCGTTTTTCTTTACTCTTTTAGGCAACTTCAGTTTATATTGTTGATTTTACATTGGATTTTCATCTATTTATCTTTAAATATGAGTTTTATTATCTTTTCTTCTTTATTTTCTTCATTACCCACTATGAGTAGCTAAATTTCTAGCTAGTGTTGTGACTCAACCCTAGTGTGGGAACCTAATGGTGTTTGATTTAGGGCTTGTTTATGGTTGGTTGTGTATTATTTAGCCTTGTTCTTGCTATAATTGTAGAATTAATGTTGCAAATATTGGTTCATACCTACTTAACTTGGTCTCTATTTTAGAAAGAGAGAGTTAGTCTAGGAAAGATTGGCTAACAAGAATTTGGGATGAAATCAAGAGATTGATAGTCCCAATTAAAGGGTTGAATCTAGAGATATTAAAACCCGACTTGAGCAATTTATCAACTGTTTTGTACAATGCCCATTTGGGCGTGAGAAATCCAAATTGGGCAAAACCACTCTCTTACCGAGAGGTATTGAGTGGATAATTGTGTGTTGATTGCTACTCCCTCCGTTCCAATTTATGTGAACCTGTTTGACTGGGCACGGAGTTTAAGAAAAAATAAAGACTTTCGGAATTTGTGGTCCAAAACAAGTCAAAAAGGGGCCCATAGTATTTGTGTGGTTATAAAAGCTTCTCATTAAGGGTAGAATTGTAAGCTTAAGCTAAATTATTACCAAATTTAGAAAGGGGTCATTCTTTTTGGAATGGATCGAAAAGGAAATAGGTTCACATAAACTGGGAAGAGGGAGTATAATACACCCCAACCAACGAAACTCTCTCTAAAGCCCACAACTCGTTAGGCAAACACTTAGGTAGAAGTCACAACCCTATACCTTTTACATGTTTGAAAAACAACAACAAAAACATTATTCTATAGTTTCATATTCTACAATTTCAATCCTTAGTATAATTTTAGAAGTAGAATCAAAACAAAGTTTGTGGAAATGCAACTTAGAAAATTCACATGCTTAGTCCAAATATATACCACTAATCCCATCTACACTCCTTGTGGATTCGATCCCGACTCCTAGTTGGGTATTATTATTGCAATCGATTGCTTCACAACCTCAATTTGAGGTGTGACTTGGGCAAGATCAATTTTGGGCGTTGTTGTCGGGGATCTAAAAACAAAACTAACTATATATTTGGTATTATGTGTGACTTGTCTTCCTTTCTTTCCGTTTTACTAATCTTTTTATGAAACTATTGTAGGTGCAACAACGACTCTCAACAACAATGATCCACTCGAAAAAATTCCATTGGGGGATGACGGGGAGGATGACCAAGTTGAAGAGGTTCCTCTTGAATGTCAAGCAAATAGATGAGGCCGCCCACCCCAAGACAACGTTTCCGTTCCTCTCCCACCTCCACCAAGAGCGGCTCCACACCGGGTGTTGCCAAACGAAGGATATACAAGTGCCATAGTCCCTCCTCGCATTAGGGAAGGCAACTTCCAAATCACTATGTTATGCTCACATTGCTAGAGCAACGGGGTTTCTTCACCGAGGATCCGAGTCAAAATACATACAAACACTTGAAGGGGTTTGTGGACACTCGTTGAGAGAGTAAACAGACCAACGTCTCCGAGGATGCTCTAAGGTTGAGGCTATTTTCCTTTCTCTCTACGGGGAAAGCCTTGGATTGGTTAGAAAGATTGCCAAACCATTCTATCTGTACATGGGATGAATTGGCAGAGAAATTCATTTCCAAGTTATTTTATCCCGGGCATATGGCTACTCTTACAGAAGAGATTCTAGCATTAAATCAAGAACCCAATGAGCCTTTGCATGAGATATGGGAGAGGCACCGAACCATGGTGAAAGAGTGCCCAAACAATGATATGACGGAGGCTACAACTAAACAAACTTTATAAAGGGGGATCAATACTACCAATCAATGTGTGGTCAACCAACTTGCCGGAGGAAATTTCATGGCAACACCATATACTGAAGCTTGTGAGATCTTAGATGAAATGGCGGATACTTCATCGGCATGGCAAAGTAGAGCAAATGTTCCTCAAGGTGATCCAAATGTGATTCACCTACATAAAGAATTAGATAATCATGGGCAAGCATTTGCCGAGTTGACCACCACAATGAATCAATTAGCCAAAGCTCAACTTCAACAAGTTCAAGGTTCTAAGCAAGTAAATGCAACAGAGGGTGTGAATATGATGGTAAACAAGAGAAGGCAAAAGGGTCAACAAGTGCAAAACCATGCGGAACAATATATGCAATAAGATAGTGGATTTGACCAAGATGAATCTTATAATGAACAATAGGAGGAAGTGCAATATGTGAAAAAATTACAAGGGAAAAGAAACAACTCTCTAGGACCGAATCAACAACAATGACGATCTCAAGGTAATCAAGGCAATTGGAATTATAGCAACCAAGGAAATTGGAATGGTGGTAACAACCAAGGTAATTGGAATAATCAAAACAATAAAGAAAAATGTAATGGTCAAACAACCAAGGCAATTGGAGTGGCAATAAACAAGGATATTGGGGAGGCAACAACCAAGGGGGTTGGAACAATAACCAAGGGAATCGGGGGTCGGGCTTTCGAAGGCCCCCGATGTATCAACAACCAAGCAACCCGCTTCCTTATCCTTACCATGTTCCTAGCTATTCCAACAATGAAATGGGGCGAATTGGGAACATGTTCAAACAAATGATGGAGAAGAATGCCGACTCCGATGTTCAACTAGCCACACTTCAATTCGCAATTTGGAAGTTCAATTGGGGAAAATATCGCAAGCTTTAAACACTCGTACTAAGGGGGAACTACCAAGTGACACGGTGGTGAACCCAAAGGGTGGGAACAACACGGGACATTCCATGACCATGACTACAAGGAGTGGAAAAGGTGGGGATGCAACCACCTCAAGTCAAAGGAAAATTATGGATGAATAGCTAGTGATACAAGAAGATGAGATTCCGACCAATGTGGTGCAAGCCAATGATGAAGTAAGAATTAATATTGATGACATTGTGGAGGAGACTCAAACGGAAGTGAACCCATCTAGGGAGCACATTGTAGACATACCAGAACTGGTAGTGCCAAAGGCTAAGGCACCAATAGCAAGCCCTCCTCCTCCATACCCTCAAAGGCTTGCAAAGAAAAATGGCGAGAAACAATTCAAAAAGTTAATTAAAATAATGAAAAGCCTATCTATTAATGTGTTATTTGTTGAGGCATTGGAGCAAATGCCCGGTTATGCAAAATTCATGAAGGACTCGGTGACAAAGAAAAGGTCGATAAATTGTGAGACTATAAAGATGACTCATCAAGTGAGTGCGATTGTGCACTCAATGGCTCCTAAATTAGAAGATCCCGATGCTTTCACAATTCCTTGTACCATTGGAAGCTCCGTCTTTTCTAAATCTCTTTTTGATCTTGGGGCGAGTATCAACTTGATGCGTTACTCGGTTTTCAAAACGTTGGGGATTGGGAAACCAAGACCTACATCTATGAGATTGCAAATGGCGGATCGTACTATGAAGAGACCATTGGGTATTATTGATGATGTGTTGGTTCGTGTTGATAAATTCATCCTCCCGACGGGCTTTGTGATTTTTTATTGTGAAGTGGACTATGAGGTGCCTATTATTCTAGGGAGACCTTTCCTTGATACGGGGAAGGCTCTTGTTGAAGTGGAAGCCGGCGAGCTCACTTACCGAGTGGGTGATGAAAAAGTGGTTTTCCATGTGTGCAAATCTATGAGGCAACCGAATAGCAATGAAGTTTGTTCATTTGTGGATTTGGTGACCGATGTGATTATTGATGATGTTAGTGCCACAATGAATGTTGATGATACTTTGGAGACCGTGTTGCTTAACCTTGAAGATGATGAGAAGGATGGCTATGTGGAATGTGTGAATGCATTGCAAGGAATAGGTTCGTACACTTATGAACCCCTCAAATTATCCTCGGATCTTGAAAAATCGAAGAATCCTCCAACAAAGTCCTCAGTCGAGGAGCCTCCCAATTTGGAGTGAAAGCCATTGCCTCCACATATTAGGTATGAATTCCTTCACCCTTGTTCTACTTTACCGGTTATTCTTTCCTATAGTTTGACTAACGTGCACGTACACTCCACATTACGGTGCTACAAAAGAGGAAGAAAGCTATCAGATGGACATTGGCGGATATTCAGGGCATAAGCCCCGTCTTTTTTATATCGCCCAATTCACACATTAAATTGGGGTTGTGAAGCGGTCGATTTCAATGATAATTACCCAACTAGAAGTCGGAATAGAATCTACAGGGAGCGTAGATGGGATTAGGTATATATTTGGACTAAGCGCGTAAAGTGTCTAAGTTGCACTTCTACAAACTTTGTTTTGATTCTACTTCTAAAATTATACTACGGTTTGCAACTGTAAAATACGAAACTAGGGAATAATCTTATTGTTGTTGTTTTACAAATATGTAAAAGGTCTAAGGCTGTGACTTTCACCTAGGCGTTTTCCTAACGAATTGTGGGCTTGAAAGCGAGTTTCGTTTGTTTGAGTGTATTATAGCAATCAACAAAAAATTTCCTACTCAATACCTCTCGGTAAGAGAGTAGTTTTTCCCAATTTGGCTTTCTCAAGTCCAAATGGGTATTGCACAAAACAGTTGATAAATGCTCAATTCGGGTTTTACTATCTCTAGGTTCAATCCTTTTATTGGGACTATCAATCTCTTGAGTTCATTCCAATTTCTTGTTAGCCAAGTTTTCCTAAACTAAGTCTCTCTTTCTCAAGAAGAGACTAAGTCAAATAGACATGAACTAATGTTTGCAACCATTAATTCTACAATTATAAGCAAGAACTAGGCTGAATATTACAAACTCAACCATAAAAAATCCTTAAATCAAACACCCATTAGGTTCCCACACTAGGGCTGGGTCACAACCCTGGTTAGAAATTTAGCTACTCATAGCGGGTGATGAAGAAAATAAAGAAGAAAAGATGATTATACTAATATTGAATGATAAATAGATGAAAATCCAATGTAAAAATCAACAAGATATGATAAAGTTTCCTAAAGCAGAAAAGAAAAAACGACTACAAACTTTCAGGTATTCAAAACTTGACCTAATTTTGTCAAAAAAGACTATTTATACACAACTGATATTTTCGAACAAAATTGCCCTTTAGAGGTTCTACAGCCGCAGAATTCTGTGTGCAGTCCACACTTTGCTACATATCTTGGCAGGAGTGTTTTATGTGGCCGCACAATTCTGAACTGTGGCCTCATCTCTTGAGTTCTGCGGTCGCACAATAATTGTGCGGTCCGCAGTTCTTGTTTGGCTTGGATGTGGAACTCTCTGATCCTTGACTTCTGCGTCCGCACAATTATTGTGCGGTCTGCACTTTGCATTACAGGACTGTCAAATCTTCTTCATGTTCTGCGGCTGCAGACAAAATTCTACGGTCCGCACTTTAGCCTTTTTGCTTGATTTTTGTCCTTGTTCAAAAGCACTCCTTCTAGAGTTGAATTTCTTCACTTTGGATCATTTTCCAATGCTCCTGCAAGTAAGCATATTTCATCAGTTTTCCGGAATACCTTTAAATATTTTTGAACTAAAACGAAAGTCAAAGGATGCAAATAAGTAGTCAAAATCCCCAATTTTCAACTCCCCAAAACTTAAGATTTTTCTTGTCCTCAAGAAAATAATGTAATTCTCACCTCCACAAGAAAAGAGCTATTCCATCTAAGCTAAGGTGAATCGAACACACATAAGTTGAGACCAACATTACCCACACACTCATGAATTATCAACAAGGCAATGTTTTGAAGTTTTAAGCATAAATAGCTCTAATGTGACACTTGAGCATCAAAAGTTGACTTTACTCATCAAGGAAGTTTTCTCTTTCATAAAGGTCATTGTGGATCCCAAACACCTCCTCCTTTACTCTCCGTTAGCTTATCTCACTTTAGAATAAAACACTCAATTCAATGATTTGTGAAAGGTTCGCTCATCACTCTCAAAAGAGTGTCACAAGTACGACTCTAAGTACCATATGCTTGCCCCTCATGTAAATCACCATTAATGTAATCTCACTCGGATTGAAATTACGTAGGGCTTTTTCGGCATGTAATGAAGGCTGTTGGACTAAGGTGGGAAATGGTATAGAACGGGTTCATCTTTCCTTAAGCACTCCATTTTCTCTTCTTCTTTTTTTGCTCATACTTTGCCGATTCTTTGAGTCATTTTCTTTTTCCTTAGGGTAACTAAAGAGACATTACATCACTCTTTCTTGGCCATGATATTCATTTCCTCCTTTTCCATGCCTGCACTTCTGCATTTCTTTGAATCCTTTCAACTCTTCAATTTATTCACTTTCTTTTTGTATTTTTCTTTTGTTCTTTCTTTCTTCTTCTTTGCCTTTCCTTTTCTTTATTTATTTTCTCTTTTGTACCTTGATACCACTTTCAAAATCCTCGTCTCTCCCCCCAAACTTATGCTTTCGCCAATTGTTTCTCATGAGTGTTAAGGAAAGCTCGGGTGCCAAGAGAGGGTCATTACAAAACGGGTAAAAACTTGTGACATGTTTATCAAATGAGAAAGGCTTTAGGCTGAAAAGGGTTGACTAGGGATAACATCTTTTGTGGGCCATGGAAATTTCAAAATGGGATAGGGAGAGACTACAATCACTTCTCAAGCCAAGCAAAACTTAGAATTTCGCCTAGAAACACATTCGGTGCAAGTTCTAGACCATTCGCACGGGTACTTGGACTTGTAACTAAACATCTCACCTCTCACACAGCTGGATTGTTAAAGAGGATAGAGTCGAGGGCCCACAACAACCCTAATCAAGATTAAAACCACTAATGGTTCAACTAAACCACCGTATGATTGCCTAAGTCCACACAAGAGTCATAGGGTCACTAACTAGAACCATTTCATTCCACGAACTTGTTTTTAATCATAAGCGTGTAGTTAGGTGTGTTGGTACCAAGTGAGGCATGATTGACCCTTTTATTCATTATTACTACTATTTTTACCTAAACATAAAAAACAGACTCAATCCCTTAAGAAGGTTGTCACGCCATCCATCATTAGGAAGAGCCACCCGGTTCACACAAAAACCACATTAGGAAAAAACAGTGGCATTAAGAAAATCAAAGACTTATTGATCACTTAAACATAAAAAGAAGCTACCAAATCAACAAGAATCTATTAAAGTGAATAAGAAGCTAAACTACTAAGAAACAAAATAAAAAAGCTATGAGGTAACTACTGAAAGAAAACAAAATGAATATACACACCGAGAATGGGAAAAAGAATATATACATCAATAGAGGGGGTGGAATATATACATAATTAAAAAAAAATATAAAAAGAGAGTATTATAGTTATTACAGGCTAATGTCATATCAAATCAACATAGACCACTCCCTGAATAAGAATAAGCATTGTACTCAATGCTTAACAAAAATCAAAATAAAGAGGGGGAGAGAGTAGAGAGAACTCCCTATGTGGTCTCTAGACCCGTTTTACCCTCCGAACGGTCTCGCGACGGCACCTAGTCTCTACGACTAGGTAAGACTAACAATTTCATAAGTAAGACAAAACATAAATAGTAACAGTAAAGAAACGATAATACTATGAGCTAGCCGCTCGGCTGCTATAACTTTTACTTTTCCCAAAACCCGGAATATCACAATCGCAAGCTTTACACAAGTAAGCTTTATACAACAGAAATAAGAAATGTATATCTGTCTATCTACTAAGTCTGTAATAGAGTAGACGGGGACACATGGGATTCTGCGGACGCGGCAGAATTACCTCGCAGTCTCCAAAAATGCTGCCTGAGTACTCCTAGCCGAAGCGCTGTGTACCGGTACCTGGATTTGCACATGGGGAAAACATGCGCAGGAAAGGGCATGAGTACTCCACATTCGGTACTCAGTAAGTGCCAAGCCTAACCCCAGTCACGTAGTGACGAGGTCAGGTTGAGGCTCTAGTGAGTTTAAAAATATAATAAGACAGTTATAAAGTTGTACAGTGACAAATCAGTAGAAATAATAATAAGCAGAAATTTAGGAAAAACGAGAAGAAATAAGTAAAGAAATTCTCGGCTCAGCACATCATATAACTCAACAGAAATCATGCAATGCAATACAGGGGAAAGCTCCCGGATCTCGGTCCGTAGTCCCAATTTAAATATGCAATGCAGTACAGGGGGAAAGCTCCCGGATCTCGGTCCGTAGTCCCAATTTAAATATGCTATGCAGTACATGGGAAAAGCTCCGGGATCTCGGTCCGTAGTCCCAATTTAAATATGCTATGCAGTACAGGGGGAAAGCTCCCGGATCTCGGTCCGTAGTCCTAATTTAAATATGCAATGCAAGATGTATACCGGATGCATCGTAATTCAATAGTTTAGGAAAAACAATAGGCAAATATAGAGTAAAATACTTCAACAAGGTTCAAATAGTAATAATGAGTGGAAAATACGGCAAAATCGATTGACATGTTTAAATCGTAAGTTGCTACCCAGTTTAAACCAATAATAGTAATAATAGAATTGAAAATGAGGTATGCCATAGAAAGAACGAAGGAAATCCAGTAAAAATAACCCATGCACGCACCCGTCACCTCACGTACACGTGGTTTTTATAGTGAAAGTCAGTTAAAAATGCCTAAGGGAAAATCCCCAACACAGAGTTAGGCAAGCCACTTACCTTGACTGCGCTACTCAACCAAATATCAAGCTCTTGCCACGAGTATCCGACTCCGGGTGGCCCAAATCTATTCAATTTGATTGCATAGTGTAAATATCATTTCAAAGAAACAAAAATAGCTAAGAAATTCGAAGCTAATACACGAAATTAGGAAATTCGCCCAAAAAGTTCCCCGGGCACACGCCTCGGAATCGGGTAAAAGTTATATTTTCCGAACACCCATTCACTCACGAACTCACCCGAACAAGAATCATCAAAATCCGATGCCAAAATTTCCCTAAATCCTCAAATTTTTTACTTGGGGAAGTTTCACCCTAATTTCATGGGTTTTCACCCATTTTCATTGATTAGATTAAGGAAATTGATGTGGATTAATGATATATCAAGGGATTAGGATTAGAAAATGTTACCTATGATCCTCCTCTTCGAATCCCATTGAAAATCGCCAATTCCCGAGCTCTCAATCGATTTTGGAGTTATGAATTTCAAACCCTCGGATTTTAGAATTAACAGCCCAGGGATTTCGCACCTGCGGCTCCTCACCCGCACCTGCGGTACCGCACCTGCGGAAATTTCATCGCAAGTGCGGAAGACACTTAAGAATGCCTGGGGCCGCACCTGCGGTCCCGCCCCTGCGGAACCCATGTCGCACCTGCGACCACTGGATACCCCACCCAAAACCGCACCTGCGAACAAGGCCACCGCACCTACGTGTCCGCACCTGCGGAAAAACCATCGCAGGTGCGAAACACCAGAAGCAGGTCTGGTTCAACAATTCATTAGAGTTCCGAACTCACCCGTTGGGCATCCGAAACAACCCCGAGGCCCCCGGGACCTCAACCAAACTTATCAACTGACCCAAATACCTTATTCAAACTTGGCCGGGCCTTAAAAACACATCCCATAACATCAAAATCATCAATTATGCATAGATTCAAGCCTAAGAACTTAGGAATTTTCAAGAATTCACATTCGACGCCGAAACACGTCAAAAACCGTTCGAATGACCTCAAATTTTGCACACATGTCATAAATGACATTCCGGACCTGTTGTCGCTTTCGGAATTCCATTTCTAGTCCGATATCAAAATCTCACCTATCAGCTGAAATCGCCGAAATTCTAACTTTCGCCAATTCAAGCCTAAATCTACACCCGACCTCGAAAACACATTTCGAACATGCTCCTAACCCCGAAATCCCTCAACAGAGCTAACTGAGTCAACATAATTCTGTTCCGGGTCCGTCTTCACACAACTCTAGCTACGACCCAATTTCTAAGGTTAAAGTTCACCTTAAGGACTATATGTCCAAAAATCACTCCGAATTTTACCACTCAACGCTCCGACAAGTTCCAATAACATAAATAGACCTGGGAGGAGAAGTTATTAGGGGATTGGGGAGCTAACTCTCAAAACGACTGACCGGGTCGTTACATTCTCCCCCTCTTAAGAAAATCTTTCATCCTCAAACGAGTATAGAAACATACCCGAAGCGGCGAAAAGATGAGGGTACTGACTCCGCATATCCTGCCCGGTCTCCCAAGTCGCCTCCTCGACCAGATGACTCTTCCACTGAAACTTGACTGAGGCAATATTCTTCGATCTGAGCCTCCTGACCTGCCTGTCCAATATAGCCACAGGCTCCTCAACATGTGATAAATCCTTGTCCAACTGAACTGAGCTGAAATCCAAAACATGGGTCGGGTCCCCATGATACTTCAGGAGCATGGAAATGTGGAATATCAGATGAACTCCTGCCAGATTGGGAGGCAAGGCCAGCTCATAAGCAACCTCCCCGACCCGCTACAACACCTCAAAAGGGCCAATGAACCTCGGACTCAGCTTACCCTTCTTCCCGAATCTCATGACGCCCTTCATAGGCGATACCCGAAGCAAAACTCGATCACCAGTCATAAATGCCAAGTCACGAACTCTCCGGTCCGCATAACTCTTCTTCCTGGACTGAGCGGTGCGAAGTCTCTCCTGAATCACCTTTACCTTGTCCAGGGCATCCTGGACCAAATCTGTATCCAACAATATGGCCTCACCCGGTTCAAACCATCCCACTGGAGACCTACACCGCCTACCATACAAAGCCTCAAACGACGCCATTTGAATGCTGGACTGGTAGCTGTTGTTATAGGAAAACTCTGCAAGAGGCAAGAATCGATCCCACGACCCTCCAAAATCCATCACACAGGCACAAAGCATATCCTCAAGAATCTGAATCGTTTGCTCGGACTATCCGTCCGTCTGGGGGTGAAATGCTGTACTGAGATCAATCTGGGTACCCAACTCACTATGAAAGTCTCTCCAGAAGTGCGAGGTGAATTGAGGACCTCGATCTGATATAATAGATACCGGTACACCGTACAACCGGACTATCTCTCGAATGTAGATATGGGCCAACCTCTCAGAAGAATACGTAGTCAACACTGGAATGAAGTGGGCTGATTTGGTCAGCCGGTCCACAATCACCCAAATAGCATTATGCTTCCCCAAAGTCCGAGGAAGCCCAACCACAAAATCCATGGTGATTCGCTCCCGCTTTCACTCTGGAAGCCTAATCTGCTGAAGTAATCCTCCCGGTCTCTGATGCTCACATTTGACATGCTGGAAATTGAGACACTTGGCTACGAACTCCGCTATATCCTTCTTTATCTTGCGCCACAAATAGTGCTGTCTCAAATCCTGGTACATCTTCGCGGTACCCGGATGGATGGAATACCGCGAGCTATGGGCCTCCTCAAGAATCAACTCCCAAAGTCCATCTACGTTGGGAACACAAATCCGGCCCTGCATCCTCATCACGCCGTCATCACCTACGGTCACATCCCTGGCATCACCCTGCCGGACTCTATCTTGAAGAGCCCGAAGGTTGGGATCATCATACTGGCGCTCCCGAATACGGTTGTAAAGAGAAGATCGAGCAACAACGCAAGCAAATACCCAGTGAGGCTCAGAAAGATCCAACCTCACGAACTGACTGGCTAGGGACTGAACATCCAAGGCTAAGGGCCTCTCCACTGCACGAAGATATGCCAAGCTACCCAAACTCTCCGCCCGGCAACTCAAGGCGTCGGCCACCACATTGGCCCTCCCCGGGTGGTATAATATAGTGATGTCATAATCCTTGAGCAACTCTAACCACCTACGCTGGCGCAAATTAAGATCCTTCTGCCTGAATATGTGCTGCAAACTCCGGTGATCTGTGAATATCTCACAGGGAACACCATATAAATTATGACGCCATATCTTCAGGGCGTGAATAATCGCTGCCAACTCAAGATCATGCACATGGTGGTTCTTCTCGTGCACCTTCAACTGCCTAGACGCGTAGGCAATCACCCTACCGTCCTGCATCAACACTACTCCTAGGCCAATCCTCGAAGCATCACAATAGACTGTATAGGACCCCGAATCTTTGGGTAATACTAACACTGGGGCTGTGGTCAGGGCTGTCTTGAGCTTCTGAAAGCTCTCCTCACACTCCTCAGTCCATATAAAAGGTGCACCCTTTTGGGTCAATCTGGCCATGGGTGCTGAAATGGATGAAAATCCCTCCACAAAACGACGATAATACCCAGCCAAACTGAGGAAACTGCGGATCTTAGTAGCTGAAGACGGTCTAGGCAAACTCTGCACCGCCTCTACCTTGATCCCATCCGAAGATACCACATGGCCTAAGAATGCCACAAAATCAAGCCAAAATTCACACTTAGAAAATTTGGCATACAACTTTCTCTCCCTCAATGTCTGAAGTACGATC
This sequence comes from Nicotiana undulata, assembly GCA_005239495.1. Taxonomy (NCBI): domain Eukaryota; kingdom Viridiplantae; phylum Streptophyta; class Magnoliopsida; order Solanales; family Solanaceae; genus Nicotiana; species Nicotiana undulata. Next base: position 52,893 of record ML246238.1, on the reverse strand, counting down.
CTCAAATGCTGCTCATGGTCCTCCTGGGACCGAGAATATACCAGAATGTCATTAATGAACACGATGATGAAAGTGTCAAGATACAGCCGAAATACGCTGTGCATCAGGTGCATGAAGGCTGCTGGGGCATTGGTCAGCCCAAATGACATAACAAGGAACTCATAGTGGCCATATCTGGTCCTAAATGCAGTCTTCGGGATATCCGACTCCCGAATCTTTAATTGATGATAACCCGAACAAAGATCAATCTTGGAGAACACCCTAGCACCCTGTAACTGGTCAAATAAATCATCGATGTGGGGCAATGGGTACCTGTTCTTCAGTGTCACCTTATTCAGCTGCCGGTAGTCGATGCACATACGCATCGAACCATCCTTTTTCTTCACAAATAACACCGGAGCACCCCAAGGTGATACACTGGGCCTGATGAAACCCTTATCAAGCAACTCCTGCAGTTGCTCCTTTAATTCAGGAGGAGCCATGCGATAGGGAGGAATGGAAATGGGCTGAGTGCCCGGCAATAAATCAATGCCAAAATCAATGTCTCTGTCGGGCGGCATACCTGGAAGATCAGCTGGAAAAACGTCAGGATAGTCCCTAACAATGGGGACAGACTCAACTGTAGGGGTCTCAGCACTAGTATCCCTCACATAAGCCAAATACGCATCACACCCCTTTCCAACCATCCGCTGGGCCTTAAGAAAGGAAATGACTCGGTAGGGAGTTTACTCTAAGGAACCTATCCACTCTAACCTCGATAATCCTGGCATAGCCAGCGTCACGGTCTTGGCGTGACAATCAAGAATAGCATAGTAGGGAGACAACCATTCCATACCCAATATAGTGTCGAAATCTACCATACCGAGTAATAATAAATCAGCCCTAGTCTCAAAACCACTGATAACTATCAAACACGACCGATATACATGGTCCACGACAAGGGAATCTCCCACAGGATTAGAAACATAAACGGGGGAACTCAAAGAATCTCGAGATATCCCCAAATGTGAGGCAAAATAAGAAGACACATATGAATATGTCGAGCCTGGGTCAAATAATACCGATGCATCCCTATAACAAACGGGGACAATACCTGTGATGACTGAATCTGAAGCAATGACCTCGGATCTGGCTGGAAGGGCATAATACCTGGTCTGACCTCCCCTTTTAGGATGACCTCGGCCTCCCTGACCTCGGCCTCGAGCTGCCTGAGATGGTGGGGTAGCAGCTGGGGCTGGAAGTATAGCTGGGGGACTTGGTGGAAGGCGTGGAACCTGATAAGTCTCCGGTGGTGTGCCCTTCCTAGCTCTGGGGCAATCTCTAATCATATGACGAGGGTCACCATACCCAAAACAACCCCTCTGAGGACGTGGCTACTGCTGCTGACTCTGAACTGGCCTGCTGGGCTGTCCGGTGACAACACCTCGAGCTGAAGGCACCTGAGATACTGGTGGTGCATAATAAGGCTCCTGGGGCCTAGGAAGAGTTGGAATACCACTGGCTGCTGGGAGGGCTGAATGAACGGGGCGACTCACAAAACCCCTACCAAAGCGTGCTGCAGGTGCACGAACTCTTAACAAGTGACCCGTCTCTCGAGACCTCTTGGCCTCTCTCTCCTCCCTGTCCCGGGCTAACATACTCTCAATCCTCTAGGCAATGCTCACGGCCTGCTGGTAAGTGATATCTGTCTCTAGCTCTCTGGCCATGCTAGTTCGAATACTGGGATGGAGCCCTTCAATAAAGCGTCAGACTCTCTCTCTGACAGTAGAAACCAAAGCTGGTGCATGACGTGCCAAGTCACTGAAACGGACTGCATACTCCGACACAATCATAGTACCCTGGCGTAGCTGCTCAAACTTCGCACGCCAAGCATCCCTGAGACTCTAAGGGACAAACTCGAGTAGAAACATCTCCGAAAACTGAGCCCAAGTAAGTGAGGCTGCCTCGTTCGGACTACTAAGCTCAAAAGCACGCCACCACTGATAGGCTGCTCCCCTCAGCTGGAAAGCAGTGAAAGATAGTCTCCACAATACCCATAGTGCGGAGAATGCGATGACACTCCTCAAGAAAACCCAGAGCATCGTCTGAAGCTGATCCGCTGAACTCAGGTGGGTGGTACTTCTTGTACCTCTCAAGACGGAGCTGCTCAGACTCAGATGCAACTGTTCTGGCCTCATGCTGAACTGGAGCTGCTGGAGGCATAGGGATAAACTCTGGAACCTGCCCCATATGAACCCTCTGCTCAGTAGTACGGGCTGCGGGAGTCTGTGCCCCTCTCCCGGCCTGGGATGTAGCTGGGGCTATCAGAAGTAATCATGCCTGAGACAGAGTACTGAAGGCACTCAAGAACTGAGCTAAAGCCTCCTGGAGGGCTGGGGTAATAGCAGAAACCTCCGGTGCCCCTCCAACTATAGCTGCTGGGGGATCATCTGCCTCTGCTCTAGCCGGTGCTCGTGCTGCACCGCGTGCTCGTCCTCTACCCCGGCCCATGCCTCCGGTGGCTGTGACTGGGGGCTCGGGTGCTTGGTCATCAGTACGCCCGGTACGAGTACGAACCATCTGTAAGAAAGAATAGAATAGAGTTTAAGAGTTTTGGTGACAGTAACTAGCACGATAAGGGATTCCAAGAAGTATGATTTTTCTTAACAGTTACATACCTTCCCGAAGATAGATACGGACATCTCCGCACCGATCCGCGAGACTCTAATAAATCGGCTTGTGATTGTGACTCCTATGAACCTAGACGCTCTGATACCAACTTGTCACGACCCATTTTACCCTCCGAACGGTCTCGCGACGACACCTAGTCTCTACGACTAGGTAAGCCTAACAATTTCAGAAGTAAGACAAAATAGAAATAGTAACAGTAAATTAACGATAATACTATGAGCTAGCCGCTCGGCTGCTATAACTTTTACTTTTCCCAAAACCCGGAATATCACAATCGCAAGATTTACACAAGTAAGCTCTATACAACGGAAATAAGAAATGTATATCTGTCTATATATTAAGTCTATATTGGAGTAGACGGGGACACATGAGATTCTGCGGACGCGGCAGAATTACCTCGCAGTCTCCAAAAATGCTGCCTTGGTACTCCTAGCCGAAGCGCTGTGTACCGATACCTGGATCTGCACATGGGTAAAACATGTGCAGGAAAGAGCGTGAGTACTCCACATTCGGTACTCAGTAAGTGCCAAGCCTAACCCCAGTCATGTAGTGACGAGGTCAGGTTGAGGCTCTATTGAGTTTGAAAACATAATAAGACAATTATAAAGTTGTACATTGACAAATCAGTAGAAATAATAATAAGCATAAATTTAGGAAAAACGGGATGAAATAAGTAAAGAAATTCTCGGCTCAGCACATCATATAACTCAACAGAAATCATGCAATGCAATACAGGGAAAAGCTCCCGGATCTCGGTCCGTAGTCCCAATTTAAATATGCAATGCAGTACAAGGGGAAACCTCCCGGATCTCGATCCGTAGTTCCAATTTAAATATGCTATGCAGTACAGGGGGAAAGCTCCCGGATCTCGGTATGTAGTCCCAATTTAAATATGCTATGCAGTACATGGGGAAAGCACCCGGATCTCGGTCCGTAGTCCCAATTTAAATATGCAATGCAAGATATATACCGGATGCAGCGTAATTCAATAGTTTAGGAAAAACAGTAGGCAAATATAGAGTAAAATACTTCAACAAGGTTCAAATAGTAATAATGAGTGGAAAATCAGGTAAAATCAATTGACATGTTTAAATTGTAAGTTGCTACCCAGTTTAAACCAATAACAGTAATAATAGAATTGAAAATGAGGTATGCCATAGAAAGAACGAAGGAAATCGAGTAAAAATAACCCATGCACGCACCCGTCACCTCACGTACACGGGGTTTTTATAGTGAAAGTCAGTTAAAAATGCCTAAGGGAAAATCCCCAACACAGAGTTAGGTAAGCCACTTACCTTGACTGCGCTACTCAACCAAATATCAAGCTCTTTCGACGAGTATCCGACTCCGGGTGGCCCAAATCTATTCAATTTGATTGCATAGTGTAAATATCATTTCAAGGAAACAAAAATATCTAAGAAATTCGAAGGTAATACGCGAAATTAGGAAATTTGCCCAAAAAGTCCCCAGGCCCACACCTCGGAATCGGGTAAAAGTTATATTTTCCGAACACCCATTCACTCACGAACTCACCCGAACAAGAATCATCAAAATCCTATGCCAAAATCTCCCTAAATCCTCAGATTTTTTACTTGGGGAAGTTTCACCCTAATTTCATGATTTTCACCCATTTTCATTGATTAGATTAAGGAAATTGATGTGGATTAATGATATATCAAGGGATTAGGATTAGAAAATGTTACCTATGATCCTCCTCTTCGAATCCCATTGAAAATCGCCAATTCCCGAGCTCTCAATCGATTTTGGAGTTATGAATTGCAAACCCTCAAATTTTAGAATTAACAACCCAGGGATTTCGCACCTGCGTCTCCTCACCCGCACCTGCGGAAATTTCATCGCAGGTGCAGAAGTCACTTAAGAATGCCTGGGGCCGCACCTGCGGTCGTCTGGTCGCAGCTGCGGTCCCGCCCCTGCGGAACCCAGGTCGCACCTGCGACCACTGTCTACCCCACCCAAAACCACACCTGCGAACAAGGCCACCGTACCTGCGTGTCCGCACCTGCGGAAAAACCATCGCAGGTGTGGAACACCAGAAGTAGGTCTGGTTCAGCAATTCATTAGAGTTCCAAACTCACCCGTTGGGCATCCAAAACAACCCCGAAGCCCCCGGGACCTCAACCAAACTTACCAAATTACCTAAATACCTTATTCAAACTTGGAGGGGCCTTAAAAACACATCCCATAACATCAAAATCATCAATTATGCATAGATTCAAGCCTAAGAACTTAGGAATTTTCAAGAATTCACATTCGACGCCGAAACACATCAAAACTCGTCCGAATGAACTCAAATTTTGCACACAGGTCAGAAATGACATTCCAGACCTACTACCACTTTCGGAATTCCATTCCGAGTCCGATATCAAAATCTCACCTATCGGCCGAAATCGCCGATATTCTAACTTTTGCCAATTCAAGCCTAAATCTACACCCAACCTCGAAAGCACATTCTGAACATGCTCCTAATCCCGAAATCCCTCAACGAAGTCGACAGAATTCCATTCTGGATCTGTCTTCACACAGCTCTAGCTACGGCTCAATTTCTAAGGTTAAACTTCACCTTAAGGACTATATGTCCAAAATCACTCCGAATTTCACCACTCAACGCTCTGACAAGTTCCAATAACATAAATAGACCTGGGAGGAGCAGTTATTAAGGTATTAGGGTGCTAACTCTCAAAACAACCGACCGGGTCATTACAGTCTCAGTGTGCATAGCATCATCACCACCCTCAGGATCCTCTAACTGGATCTCGTCATCCTCTGCTCGGGGAGTTGCGGGGTTGATGAATATATGTAGCACCTCCTCAGCAGTGTGGGAAGCAAGGTTTGTCTCATCAGATTGACCAACTGATGACACTTGTGCTACTAGGTGTGCTGGTACTGATGGATCTGTCTCCATCAGTAAATCAAATGGAAGATTACTAGCTGCTGCTATCTTGGTCACCTCATGTCTCAACTTTTCCATTGATTTCCTCGAGGCCTGTGTTTTCCTCATCTTTTTCACATGTTTACCTAAATCCTCAATAGCTCCCCCATGTGCCACCAAGGTATCCATGATGGTCTTCTGATTGTCCAAGATCTTATTCAATGTTTCCTCCACTAACGGAGGAACCTGTGGTGCTGTTGGGGTACAAGACTGTGCTTTAACAACACTGGATATGTCAGACAACTTTGTAGTAGCTGTCTACATCCAGTTGTTGAGACTCACCAATGACTACAAGACTCACAACACAGTGAGTGGATAAGTGGAGGAGGAAGACATTGATATTGATGCTGGTGGCCTTGACGATGGAGGTGGTGACATGTCAGCTGTATCGGTGGAAGGCTCGAGTGCTGTGGATGGCATGGAAGTTGTAGATGGCATAGTAGCAGAATATGCAACTTAGTAGTTGCCTTACCCTTGAACTTCAGGTTCCTCTGGTCCTTCAGAGAATACCAGGAGAAAGGCTTCTTAGCCCGAACCTTCGTATCAAATCTCCTGGGCTCCACCCTCGCATCCGTGAGATATTCCATGAGAGTGTTGGGATACGGGTAAGAGCTCTCACCCTTCCTGACAACCATTAGCAATACGGGTAAGAGCTCTCACCCTTCCTGACAACCATTGGCATGTTGACCGACATGATGGCACCACATTAATTGGGTACCCGACCATGATTGATGCCACCAAGACTGCCCGGGAGATTGGAATATTGTTCTCATTTTGGCTCGGGTCTATGCGATTGCACACTAATGTTTGGAAACCTTTTGCTTCAAAGTTGAGGGTATCTCGTGCAACGGGAACCCCCGCTGTGATCCATGGTGGTGGTGGTCCTGGAGATGCTAACATCTCTGCTAACCAAGGGAGAGTTGCATCACCCATTTAAAACTTTTCTAAGTACTGAACTGGCCACTCTAGTATCACCCTCTCTACCATCATCTAGAATATCATCAGCATCATCATCATCAACCGCGACTTGTGCGACAAGAGTGTGGGTAGAGGACGGTTTTGAACTTGGCTGCCTTCATCCAAACTGTCAAAAGAGCTTGCTGAGGTGGAGGGTTCATTGCGGAGTTTGGTATCTCCCAGGGAACTTTGGTGGTTGAGATTGGGCCTCAGGTTGTGCCTCTACAGAGTGATGGGATTTAGGAACTTGATTCAGAGGGCTCTGTGGCCCTACCTCTTCCAGTGGTTGGCTTCTTCGATATTGCTTTCTATATTGCAAGTGGTTAAGTACCCATGCCTTGGCCACGAGAGGGTTCACCCCTCCCTTTGGAAGTATCACCTCGACCTCTTGATCCAACCATTGTCTGCAATACAAAGCAACATGAGTCAGTTAAAGTTCAGAAATATGATATAAAAAGTTACAGAAAAAATAGTGTGCAAAAGAGGGAAGTGCGGTCCGCACAATTCGGAGTGCGGTCGCTGATCGATTCCAACCCTACACCACTATATAGTAGCGAGGAGTGGTTGATGTATTTTTACTCGATGAGGTCGGGATCGATTTCCACAGGGAGTTAATTTGGTTTGGAGTCGGGTATCTAACTAATATAGATGTGCGTGTTGTTTCTAATTTCACTTCTAAACATTGTTGTGATTGATTCTATTCTAAGTTTGATACTATTGAAAGCTAAGGGTAATCCAAGTACAATATTTTTGGTGAGAGTTTTCTAGAATTAAGAAGTACTAGGGAAATGACTTCTGCCTAGGTGAGTATCTAATTGGTATCGAGAATCTAGCACATGCTTGTTTTGATTGGGGTCGTGATATAACCATCACACATAAGTTCTCACTCTATACCTCTCGGTAGTTTGAGTGACTTTGCCCGATTTGGATTTCTCAAGCCCAAATGGGTGTTCATGCAACACAAGTGAAATTGGCTCAAGTCAGGTATTACTATCTCTAGGTTTAACCCTTTAATTGGGGCTATCCATCTCTTGAGTTCACCCTAATTCCTTGTTAGCCTAATTTTCCTAGACTTAGACCCTCTTTCTCAAGAAGGGCCTGAGTCATAAAGGCACGAATCAGTGTTTGCAACCACAAATTCTACAATTAAAGCATGAATTAGGCTAAATACCACTAACCCATAAATAATTAATCCCTAAAACTCAAGACCCATTAAATACCCACACTAGGGTTGGGTCACAACCCTAGATATGGGTCTAGCTACTCATAATAATTGCAGAAATAAAAGATAGAGATGAAATATAAGCCATAATATTAAATTGAAGGATGAAAATATAAGGTTTTAAGAGAAATCTACTACAAAATTTCCCAAAAAGGGTCAAAATCGCTGTTCACGTGATCAACCAAACAAATTTTTTCCTAAAATTGTCAAAAAGGTCTATTTATACTAAGCTGAAATTTCCGGACAAAAATTCCCCTACGGAGGTTTCGCGGACGCGTAATTCTGACAACGTCCGCGCTTGGGCTTTCGCGACCGCGTAATAGTGAGCGCGGTCCGCGTTTCTTTAATTTTGGGCTTGGGTTTGGGCTTAATTTTGAGGACCGCGTAATATTAACCGCATTCGCGTGAGCTTCCTTCACAGCCGTGTAATTTGGACGCAGACCGCGTTCTTCATTTAAGCCCAAATTGTAAAGTCTCTGAACCTTGAAACACGCTCTCAGCGAAATTCCCACCGCGGCTGCGCTTTTCCGCCGCGGTCAGCGTTGATTCTTCTGCTCAAAAAAGCCTATCTGAATCTCACTTTCGCGGGCTGCGTATTTGTGGCTGCCTCCGCAATGGTCCTTACGCGGCCGCGCCTTTCTGCCGCTCTCAGCGCTCTAGTTCCCAACCTTGGATTTGTGCAAGTTTGACTCCCTCATGAGTTGGTTATGGCTTATTTACCTCATTTTGACCAAAACCTGCAAGCAAGCGCATTAAGTTAGTTTTCGGGAATACCTTTATGCATTTTTGACCCAAAATCTAAGCAAAAGAAAGCAAATAATAGGCTAAAATCCTTAGTTATCAACTCCCCCAAACTTAAGCTTTTGCTTGTTCTCAAGCAAACAAGATAATTCCCACCTCCACACAAAAAAAAGAGGAAACTTTCAGTTGTCCTAGGGTGACTTCATCAAGCATCAATTAGGACTAACAATTACCCTCAACACAAATGCATTATCAACAACATTATGCTATGACCTTTTGAGTTCCATAGTTATAATGTGATACAAGAGCATCAAGAGTTGACTCAATTCATCAAGGAATCTCGCTCTCTCACGTAGGTCATTGTGGATCCCAAAGTCCTCCTACTCTACTCTCCTTTAGCAAATCTCACTTTATAGAATGTGACACTCAAAAAAAGGATTGTAAAGAAGTGCGCTCATCACTATCGAAAGAATGCCACAAGTCCGACTCTAGTACCATAAACTTTCCCCTTATGTAAATCACCACTAATGCAAGCTCACTCAACTTGAAATCATATAGGGCTTTAGCGAGATGTAATGAAGGATTTTGGATCAAGGTAGGACATAATGAACTATGATGGTTTAATCTTTCCTTAAGCACTCCATTTTATCATTTCAGCTCATACTTTCTTGACTCTTTGAGTCATTTTCATCTTCCTTTGGGGAACTAGAGAGACACATTGTTTCTTTCTTCTTCATGACAAACATTTTTCTCCTTTTTTCATCATTCCATGCCTTTCAACATTGTTTTCTTGAATTCTTTCAACCTTTACTTTCTTTTGGACATACTTCTTTTTGGCTTTTCATCCTTTTCTTTTCCTTTCCTTTTTATCAATTCTTTTTGTTCTTTTAAACTTTCATCACTTTGAAATTCCTCGTCTCCCCCCCCCAAACTTATGTTTTTTTGCCTAGTGTTCATCAATAATGCTAAGGAAAGATTGGGTGCCAAGAGAGGGTCATTATAAAACAGATGAAGGCTTGTAATGTGGTTATTGAATAAAAAAGGCTTAGGCTCAAAGGGGTTGACTAAGGATATCATAATGGTATGATACATAAGTTTTCAAAGTTCGGATGGGACCAAGGAGATCCTATAATCACTTCTCAAGTCGAGCTACACTTAAAATTTCGCCTAGACAAACATTCAGGGCAAGTTCTAGACTTGTTGGAACAAGACTTGGACCTACAATTCAATACCTCAACTCTCAAGCTACTGGATTGTTAAAGAGAATAGAGTCGAGAGCCCACAACAACCCTAGATAAGATTGAAGATCACATATGGCTCACAAAAACTACTTGATGACAGGTTTAATCAACTCAAGAGTCTAAAGGTCACAACTAGAGACAATCTTGTCAACAAACTTGTCTCTAACCATGAGGTCGAAGGTAAATGTGTTAGTACTAAGTGAATCCTACTTGAGCCACTTTTATTCATTACTACTATATATCAAAATAGAAAGAAAACAGACTCAATCCCTTAAGAAGATTGTCACGCCATCCATCATTGGGAAGAGCCACCCCGTTCACACAACATCCGCCTTTGGAAAGAAATGTGGCATTAATAATACCAAAGGCTTATTGATCACGCAAAAATGTAAAAAGAAGCTACAAAATAAAAAAGAAGCTACTAAAGGAAATAAGAAGTTAAGCTATTAAGGAAAATTACAAAAGAAGTTATAAAGTAAACTACGGAAAGTAAAATGAATATGTACAATAAGGGAGTGAAATGAATATATACAAAATGGGGATGAATATATAGATGGAATGGTAAAGTTATATACATACCAAAAGTGAAAAATAATGAAAATAAAAATAACGGTAAGTAAAAATAAAGAAAAATAGTATCATAAATTATTACATGCAAGTCATCAAATCAAAATAAGACCACCCCCAAATAAAAGTTAACATTGTCCTCAATGCTAAAAGAAAAAATAAGATCAGGGAAGGTATAGAGAGTAAAGAAAACTCCCTATGTGGTCTCTGTCTGCATGGGGTCAGGCACACTGGTGGGGTCCTCAGGCTGCATAGACTTATCAACTCTATCCGGTTCCTCCAACTGTATCTCCAAGCCCTCGGTCTGGGGCACCACAAATCTTCTCACCGGCTCTCTGTCAGCCTCTTACTCTGATGCCTGGGTTGTCTGTGCTGCATGGGCAGTCTCCTACATAAGTAGGTCCAGAGGAATATCTTCGGCGGAAGTGAGCTTCTCCACCTCCTTCTTCAGCTGCTCTACTGACTCCTTAGAGGCTTGAGTCTTCTTCAACTTTTTGACATGCTTCCCCAGGTCCTTGATCACCTTCCCATGTGTAGCCAGTGTCTCGAAGATTTTCTTTTGATTGTCAAGGATCTGCTTCAAGGAATCCTCCACTGATGGAGGTTGCTGAATCTGTGCTGGAGTTGCATGTGTTGCGACCGCACTGGATAAGACAAACAACTTTAATGTAGCTGCCTGCATCCAGTTGTTGATAATAGATAAAGTTTGATTAACCCGCAATGCATTCTGAGGGTAAGCTGGGGAGGAAGGCATAGATAGTGGGGCGGATATAGATGGCCCTGAGGAAAGAGGTGGCAAAACAGTAGAAGAACCTTCAGCTATGGAAGGCTCGGACCCAGTGGCCACTACCCTTGGCTCTTCAGACTGGCCAGTGGAGGTAGTGGCTTTTCCTTTGGACTTGGGGTTGTCTGCTCCCTGAAGGTTGTACCAGGAGAAGGGTCTCTTCGGCTTCACCTTTTTGTCAAAGTCCCTCCCATCTACCTCTTGGTCCTCCAGATACATAGTGAGGAAGTTAGGGTAAGGGTATGATCTTTCTTACTTCCCGATAGCTGGTGATGTTTTTGGCCATGAGGTTTCCCACATTTATCGGGTACCCCGCCATGATAGAATCCACAAGTATTGCCCGAGTGACTGGGATATCAGTGTCATGCTGGGATGGATCTAGCCGGCTGCAAACAAAGGTTCACCACCCTTTTGCTTCAAAGCTCAGAGTGTTTCTAGCAATTTGAACCCCAAGTGTAAGCCAAGTCGATGTTGTCCCTAGGATGGCTATCACCTCTGCAAGCCATGGACGGCCTGTCTCATCTAATGCCACATTCTCCAAGTATAGGGATTCGTCCACATCATCAAACCCTGCATATGTGTTCAGTGTCTTGCCATCAAATCGGATCTTCCGATTCCGTACCTTAGTCACAAAGGTTCCCTTTTTTATGTGTGCAACATTGGCGTAGAATTCTTTGACTAGGTACTCATTTGCCTCCAGCAGCTTGATAGTGAATAATTTCCACCCCACTCTTTCATCAAATTGTTTCTTCACATTAGGTTTGTGGGGAAGAAGATCTCTTTCTATAAATTTCCGCTCGAGCGTGAACGACCTTTGTGGACACCATTCCCGGAACTTGCGGTAGGATTTTTCACTGACGAACCTATCTTGCCACACTGCGGGCTTTCTTGATCTTATCAGGCCCCCACCTAGGTATCACCTCCTCTCCCGTCATCCGAGAATATTCTTCATCTAGATTGATAGGAGCAACTGTTATTGAGTCCGGAGTTGCAACAAGCAGAGAAGATGGTGTTGAAGTCTCACTACCTCATCCTGAGCCATCAGATGTATCAGACAAGGAGGTAGATTCATTGACGAGGCGGTAGGGTTGTGACTGGGCCTCTTGTTGAGGTTGTTCAACTTCCCCTTCAGAAATCTCCCGGGATGGGAGATATTCACTTGTCTTAGATGAGTCAGGAGTGGGTCTTCTAAGGGTTTGATTCTTGCCAATGACCCTTTGAGCTGCTAAGGGTGTAGTCTGTTTCCCTCTTCCCCGGCCTCGGGAGGATTCTCCCCTCCCTTGTGATTTTTCAGGACCACCATGAGATCACACCATTATCTGTATACAAAATTAGTGAAAGATCATTAGTATTGTGGTGCAATGTAGCATTAAAGAAATTCAGCTGAAATCAAACAGTGTTTCCCTAAACAGAGTACCGCGGAAAAATAAGTGCGTCCGCGGAAAGGCCATCGCTTTCTGCGTAAAAAGGAGCGCGGTAACGAATAAGTTGGGATCAGACTACCACCTCTCTGAGGATGGACTTCTGCAGACCGCGAAATAATGGGCGCGACCGCGAATAATCAAACGTGGACCGCGTAAAAGTGAACGCGGCCACGAACCTATTTGTCATGTTCTCTGAAACTCACGAGCACGAACCGCGAGGTTTTGGACGCGGTCCATAGTTCAAACGCGGACCGCGGAAAACTACCACGTCCGCGAACTTGTAGTCAAACTCAGGTCTTCACAAAATAAGGAACATGAACCGCGTAAAATGGAACGCGGTCCGCGAAATTTAAACCAGACGGGCACTGGTGAATTATTGTAGACCTAGGGTTTCATTAAGTCAAAAAATTACCGCAATTAACAAGCATAGTGAACAACCCTATCCCTCATTAGGCATATAAAACAATTACCCACATAAATATAAGCATCAATTAAGCATGATTTTGAGATTTTTGGCATGTATTAAACAATAACTAAAAAGAAAAAGTAAAATTAAAAGAAAAGAAAAGAAAGAGATAAAATTAATGCAAAAATTTGAGCATACAAGTTGTGAGATTTAGTGAGAAATGGACTTTTGATTGATAAGAAATAAGATTCAAAGCCAAAGAAGTAGGAAGATGAACAGTTCTCTGATGGGGAGAAAGTTCGAAGTTTGAAAAGTGTAAAAGTCCTAAGGACTTTCTATTTATACCAAATCGATGGAGTCCCACCGACTTACCTGAGCGCGATCCGCAGAATTCCACCACGGTCCGTGCTTTTTTTTACCTTTCGATGAGCCTTTGCAGAAACTAGTTCGCTGACAGCAGAAAAATGGGCGCGGCCGCGAAAGATCAACGCAGACCGCGAAATTACGTACGCGGACGCGAATACATCTTTAGAGAGTTGATATTCTGGGCTTTTCAAGTCCAAGTCCGCTGACAATTTGTGCCCCCACGAAATGCTGTCGCGGACTGCAAAATTTTGAGCGTGGTCCACGTAATTCCCCACACTTAGGCAAATTTTTCCAGCCAAAGTCCTGCACTACACAAACGATTCCTACAAAAACTTCACAACTAGTTAGTTCAAAACAAAGCCTAATCTAAGAAGAAAATCAAAAAGAAAAAATAACACATGGGTTGCCTCCCAAGAAGCGCCTGATTTAACGTCGCGGCACGACGCATGTTACTATCATCATTGGAAGTTGATGAAGGCTACCACATAGTTGTCATCAAACTTGCCAAGGTAGTGCTTCACTTGGTGCCCATTAACTCTAAATATTTTACCATTTTTGTTTTTCAAATCAAGAGCACCAAAGGAGTTACATGCACTACTTTAAAAGGGCCACTCCATTTTGACTTGAGCTTTCCCGGAAACAGTCGTACCCAGGAGTTGAAGAGAAGAACCAAGTCACCCTCCTTGAACTCTTTGTTCCGGGCATATTTTGTCATGTAAGTAATCCATCTTGTCCTTATACAAGGACGAGCTGGAATAGGCATTAAACCGGAACTCATCTAGTTCATTGAGTTGCTCCACTCGGAGATTGGCTGCTATATCCCATTCAAGATTTAACCCCTTCAGCGCCCACATAGCTTTAGGCTCTAATTTAACCGACAGATGGCATGCTTTCCCAAATACCAACCGGTACAGAGACATACCGATTGGAGTCTTGTACGCAATCCTATAAGCCCACAAAGCATCGTCAAGTTTACTTGACCAATCCGTCTGATCTGCGTAGTTTTTGATAATATGATCTTTATCTCTCTATTGGAGACCTTAACTTGTCCACTATCCTGGGGATGATAAGGAGTTGACACCTTATTATTGACACCATACTTAGAAAATAAAGTGTCGAAGGCCATATTGCATAAATGAGAACCCCCATAACTGATGATCGCCCTCCGAGTGCCAAACCTTGTGAAGATATTTTTCTTTAAGAATGCCACCACACTCTGTGCCTCATTGTTGGGCAAGGCCACGGCTTCAACCCACTTGGAAACATAGTCAACAACAACCAGAATGTAAGTGTTACCAGAAGAACTCACAAAAGGCCCCATGCAGTCAATGCCCCACACGCCAAAAATGTCAATTTCAAGAATAGTGGTGAGAGGCATTTCATCCTTCTTGGAAATTCCCCCAGCTCTTTGGCATTCATCACACCTCTTAACAAGATCACTTGCATCTTTATACAGGGTCGACCAATGAAATCCACAGCTAAGAACCTTTGAAGCATTTCTCGCCCCACCATGATGACCACCGTGGGGCAAGGAATGGCAAGCATCTAGAATACTCATTTGCGCCTCTTCCGGGACACATCTATGGATCACACCATCATCGAAAATCTTGAACAAATAGAGCTCGTCCCAATAATAATCCAAGTTGTACTGTTTGAGTTTCTTCCTTTGGTTAGAAGATAGCTCACTCGGGACAATGCCGGTCACAAAGAAATTAGCAACATCAACGAACCAAGGCATACCATTCAAAGACACGGAGAGGAGTTGCTCATCCGAGAATGAATCATTAATTTCGAGACCATCTTGGGGCCTCCCCTACTCTTCTAAGCGGGACAAATGGTCCGCTACCTGATTCTCACTTCCTTTTTCTATCAATGATTTCTAGGTCAAACTCTTGAAGCATAAGAACCCATCTCATCAATCTAGCCTTCGAGTCCTTTTTGGTCATCAAGTAACGGAGTGCCGCGTGATCGATGTGCACAATCACTTTGGCACCCATGAGATATGGCCTGAACTTTTCCATAGCGAACATAATGGCTAACAACTCTTTCTCCGTCACCGTATAATTGACTTGGGCGTCATTCATCATTTTGCTTGCATAATAAACCAGATGAAATATCTTTTTTATCCTTTGCCCCAAAATCGCTCCTACCACAACGTCACTAGCATCGCACATGAGCTCAAATGGTAAGCTCCAATTGGGTGCGGTAATGATGGGAGTGGTTGTCAATTTATACTTGATAAGCCCAAAAGCTTTCATGCACTCTTCGTTGAACACAAACTTTGCATCCTTTTCTAGCAGCTTGCACGAGGGGTCAGTTTTGAGAAATCCTTGATGAACCTTCGGTAGAACCCCGCGTGCCCAAGAAAGCTCCTAACTCCCTTGACGGAAGTAGGATGAGGTAGCTTTGAAATCACTTCAATCTTCACCTTTTCCACTTCAATACCGTTCTTTGAGATTTTATGGCCGAGGACAATGCCCTCCTCGACCATAAAGTGGCATTTTTCCAAATTAAGCACTAGATTGGTCTCTTCACATCGGGATAACACTTTGTCAAGATTTTCCAAGCATTCTTCAAATGAGTCCCCAACAACACTAAAATCATCCATAAACAATCTAGGAAGTCCTCCACCATATCCGTAAATATTGCCATCATACACCGCTGAAAGGTAGATGATGCATTACACAAACCAAACGACATATGTGAGAATGAAAATGTTCTATACGGACAGGTGAAGGTGGTTTTCTCTTGGTCTTCCGGTGCAATGAGAATATGGTTGTACCCTGAGTACCCATCCAAAAAGCAATAGTAGGCACGCTCGGCAAGTCTATCCAACATTTGATCAAGAAAGGGCAATGGAAAATGATCTTTGCGGGTCACTTTGTTCAGCTTTCGGTAATCCATGCAAACCCTCCATCCGGTGACAATCCTAGTAGGGATCAACTCATTTTTCTCATTTGTCACCACAATCATACCCCCCTTTTTCGGCACGCATTGCATTGGTGAAGTCTATGCACTATCCAAAATAGGATACATAACCCCTGCATCAAGCCATTTGATAATTTCCTTCTTGACGACCTCTTGCATAGCCTCGTTCAACCTCCTTTGATTTTCCACAGAGAGTTTGGCATCATCCTCTAGTATGATTTTGTGCATGCAAAAGGTGGGGCTTATGCCCCGAATGTCAGTCAAAGTCCATCCAATTGCCTTTTTCCTTCTGAGGTGCGAATGTAGAGGCTTCAACTCCAATGTTGGTGGCTCCTTGATCGAGAGCTTTGTTGGTGGAGTCTTTCGGTTTTCCCAAATCCAAGAAAGTTTGCAGGGCCCATATGAGTAGGATCCCATTCCTTGCAAGGCATTTGCACATTCAACCAAGCCTTCCCTTTCATCATCTTCATTTTTCAACAACACAGCTTCCATAGGGTCTTCCACATTGATCATGGAACTCGTGTCATCAATTATCACCTCCGTCACAAGATCCACAAAAGAGAAAAATTCATTACTATTTGGTTGCCTCATTGATTTGCATATGTGGAATACAACTTTTTCATCGCCCACCCGGAAGGTGAGCTCCCCTGCTTCCACATCAACCAATGCCTTCCCTGTTGCTAGGAAAGGTCTCCCCAATATTATAGGCACCCCATAGTCGACTTCGCAGTCGAGAAACACAAAATCAGCAGGCAAAATAAACTTGTCGACCCGGACAAGAGCATCATCAATAATACCAAGCGGCCTCTTCATTGTTCTATCCGCCATTTGCAATCTCATCGAAGTAGCTCTCGGTTTTCTAACACCCAATGTTTTCAATACGAAATATGGCATCAAATTCATACTTTCTCCCAAATCACACAAGGCTTTTGCAAAATAGGCACTAACAATGGTGCATGGGATTGTAAAGGCGCCGGGATCTTCAAGATTTGGATCCATCGAGTGCACAATGACACTCACTTGATGAGTCATTTTGATAGTCTCACAATTCTTAAATCTCTTTTTAGTTACCAAGTCCTTCATGAACTTGGCATATCCCGGCATTTGCTTGAGATCTTCCACCAAGGGCACATTGATTGACAAGCTTTTCATCATCTCAATAAACTTCTTGAATTGGTTTTCATTATTTTGCTTTGCAAGTCTTTGAGGATAAGGTGGAGGAGGCCTTGGCAAAGGAGCCTTGGCTTTCGGCACTACCATTTTCGGTATGTCTATCACGTGTTCCCTAGACGGGTTCACATAATTTTGAGTCTCCTCCTTATTGTCATGAATATCGATCCTCGCTTCATCATTCAAATTCTCATCATCCACTTGCTCATCAATTACTGGATCATCATCATTTTGCAACACAACATCATCACTCACAACTTTCTTTCGATTGGAGGTACTAGCATCTCCACCTCTACCGCTCCTTGTGGTCACTGCCATATCATGACATGTATTGTTCCCACCCTTCGGGTTTACTACCGTGTCACTTGGTAGTGCCCCCTTTGGGAGAGTGTTCAATGCTTGAGAAATTTGACCCATTTGTACTTCCAAGTTGCAGATAGAAATAGTGTGTGAGGCTATTTGAGCATCAGAATCGACATTCCTTTCCATCATTTGTTTGAACATACTCTCTATCTGCCCCATTTCATTGTTTGAAGAACTTTTCCCTTGAGACGAATATGGAGGAGGATTGTTGGGTTGTTGGTACATCGGGGGCCTTTGAAAGACCGACCCCCGGTTGCGTTGATTATTGTTACCCCAACCACCTTGGTTGTTATTACCCCCCCCCCCCCAATTGTTATTGTTGTTGCCATTCCAATTTCTATTGTTGTTTCCTTGATTCCCCCAATTTTGGTTGTTGTTCCCCCAATTGTTCGAATTATTGTTGTTGCCCCAGTTTTTATTGTTCCCTTGCAATATCGTTAATTTGGAGCATTGCTCCGTTGTCCTTAGTAGTTATTGGCATATAAAACTTCCTCACTTTGGTCATCATAAGAATTGTCTTGGTTGTAACCATTACCACTTTGCTCATATTGATCTTGATTGTTTTGCACTTGCTGACCACACTGTCTCCTCTTGTTGACCATGACATTTACCCCTTCCATGGCATTGACTTGCTTTGTCCCCTGAACTTGCTGAAGTTGGGCCTTTGCTATCTGATTCATAGTAGTTGTCAACTCAGCTATGGCTTGTCCATGATCATGAAGTTCCTTTTGAAGATGGATTACATTCGAATCACCTTGAGGAACAGTTTTCCGACTTTTCCAAGCTGAAGAAGTGTCATCCATTTCATCTAGTATGTCACAAGCATCGGCATAAAAGCATCTTCATAAAATTTCCCCCTGCTAGCTGGTTCACTACGCACTGGTTGGTCGTGTTTATACCCTTATATAATGTCTGCTGGATCATTGCTTCAGTCATGTCATTGTTGGGGCATTCCTTGACATTGTCATATACCGCTCCCAGATTTCATGTAGGGGTTCATTAGGTTCTTATTTAAAGGCTACAATCTCATCCCTCAATGCGCCATATGTCCCGGTGAAAAAAACTTGGCTATAAAGGTTTTAGCCAACTCATCCCACGTGTGTATAGAATGGTTGGGTAGCCTCTCGAGCCAGTCCAAAGCTTTCCCTCTAAGTGAAAATGGGAAACATCTCAATCTCAGCACATCCTCCGACATGTTCGTCTGTTTGTTCCCCCAGCAGGTGTCTACAAAACCCTTTAGATTTTTATATGCATTCTGATGGGTAGTGCCAGTGAAGAAACCTCTTTGATCCAATAGGGTCAGCATGACATTTGTAATCTGGAAATTGCCCGCCCGAATCTGGGGTGGGACAATTGTAATTGTGTAACCTTCATTGGGAAGCATCCGGTGTGCTACCCGTGGAGGAGGTGTTGGAGGGTTTGGAATGTTGTCATTAGCATGGCATCCTCTTATTTGGGCTTGAGGTTCTAGATTAACCTCATCCTCACCATTTTCATCTACCTCCTCCCCCAGAAGAAAATTTCCAAGAGGATCATTATGTGCCATTTGGTACATAAAGCGATTGACACACAAAAGTTAGTAAAACAGAAGGAAAGAAAAACAAGACACACAACTAGTTAGATAGATAGCCAAAACCGTCTAACTCCCCGGCAATGGCGCCAAAAAGTGATCTAATCAGCCCTAAACAAAACTTTTCCTAAAATTTTCAAAAAGGTCTATTTATACTAAGCTGAAATTTCCGGAAAAAAATGCCCCTACGGAGGTTTCGCGGACGTGTAATTCTGACCGCGTCCACGCTTGGGCTTTCGCGACCGCGTAATAGTGAGTGCGGTCCGCGTTTCTTCAATTCTGGCTTTGGTTGGGCTTAGTTTCGCAGACCGCGTAATATTAACTGCGTCCGCGTGATATTTCTTTGCGGCCGCGTAATTTGGACGCGGACCGCGTTCTTCATTTAAGCCCAAATTGTAAAGTCTCTGAACCTTGAAACACGCACTCAGCGAAATTCCTATCGCGGCCGTGCCAGAGATTTTGCGGCCACGCTTTTCCATCGCGGTCAGTGTTGATTCTTCTGCTCAAAACAGCCTCTCAAAATCTCACTTTCGCGGGCAGCGTATTTCTGGCCGCCTCCGCAGTGGTCCTTATGCGGCCGCGCCTTTCTCCTCTCTCATTGCTCTAGTTCCCAGCCTTGGATTTGTGCAAGTTTGACTCCTTAATGAGTTGATTATGGCTTCTTTGCCTCATTTTGACTAAACCCTGCAAGCAAGCGCATTAAGTTATTTTTCGGGAATACTTTTATGCATTTTTACCCAAAACCTAAGCAAAAGAAAGGAAATAATAGGCTAGAATCCCTAATTATCATCCACAGAGTGCCTTGTGCGGACCGCACAATTTTGAAGTGTGGGCCGCACAATTATGAGTGCAGCCGCACAATTCCAGGCCCAGTAATACTAGTTCTATGAAGTTTGGATCTGCGGTTGCACAAATGTTTTTACGGCCGCAGATCATTTTCTACCGCACAATTTTAAGTGCAGTCTACACATTGAATGCACTGACTTGCCTTAGAACTAAGGATCTGCGGACTGCACAATTCAAAATCCCACGACAATGAACTTAGGTTTTAGCAATTTTAGCACAATTTGGACATGGTATTTGCAATATATACTTGGTACATGATTTACCCAACCCCCAATGAGTACATATGAAGTTACCCACACAACTTTAAGCACACATGTTAAATCATCTGACATTTAGGCCTAAAAATAACTATACTAATTAAGAACTAAAACTAAAAAAAATTGAAAAATTTAAACATGAATTGAACATACTAGTGATGAAGGATGCAAGAGAGAATCTAGGATGATGAAATGAGTGTGATGTTTGAAACAATTTTTGTGCATTGTGCTTGCTTTGGTGTCAAGAGCTCAGAGTGCGTAAATTTTGGAATAGTGGGAGGAGGGCCTTTTTATAGGTTGACCAAATTAGGTCAAATTTTGCAGCTGAGTGCAGCCGCACAGTTTTATGTGCGGTCCACAATCTTTACCTAGACCCATTTCCCTTCTGTGAAGATCTGTGGACCGCACAAAATTGGGTGCGGTCACAGATATTTGTGCGGACCGCACAATTTCAAGTGCGATCGCAGATTGGCCATTTCTATGCAATTGCAAATTTCAGAGAGTTTGCATTTTTGGGTCTCCAGTTGTGCGGCTGCAGACTCCTTTATACTATGGCATTCAAGATTGTGAGGTTCACACTTTTTCAACACTTGGACATTTTTCGAGCAAAGTTCCTGCAAAGCACACTCATTCCTGCAATTCACTTGAAAACCAGTTAGCACAAAACAAAATCTATCTACAAAAGAAGAAAAGGAAAAATAAAAAGAAACATGGGTTGCCTCCCAAGAAGCGCCTGATATAACGTCGTGGCACGACATAGATCAGCATCAATCACTTGAAATGAATCAATGCCACGACGTGACCATCATCAACTTTTCCCGAAATATGCTTCACCCGGTAACCATTGACTCTAAACACTTCATCATTTTTATTCTTCAAGTCTAATGCACCAAAGTGTGTCACATTCACAACCTCAAACGGACCACTCCATTTAGACTTCAACTTGCATAGAATCATCCGTAACCGAGAATTGAATAAAAACACAAGATCACCTTCGTTGAACTCCTTGTTCCGAATGTACTTGTCATGGAGGTACTTCATCTTCTCCTTGTATAAGGAAGAACTTGTATATGCATGGTACCGGAATTCATCAAGCTCATTCAATTGTGCCACCCTTAAGTTAGCGGCGACATCCCACTCAAAATTAAGCTTCTTCAATGCCCACATAGCCTTGTTCTCAAGTTCCACTAGAAGGTGACAAGATTTCCCGAACACCAACCGGTATGGAGACATCCCAATCGATGTTTTGTAAGCCATCCTATAAGCCCATAGAGCATCGTCAAGTTTTTTCGACCAAATACTCTTGATCTCACGGTCGGAGACTTCCACTTGTTCGCTTGCTTGAGGGTGATAGAGGGTCGAGACTTTGTGAGTGAAACCATACTTGGTGAGTAAGGTATCAAAATCTTTGTTGCTAAAGTGCAATCCCCCATAACTTATAATTGCCCTTGGAGCACTAAATCTTGTAAAGCATCATCCGTCTGGTTGTCATTCACTATATTTGACAAAATACTCTTGATCTCACGGTCGGAGACTTCCACTTGTTCGCTTGCTTGAGGGTGATAGGGGGTCGAGACTTTGTGAGTGACACCATACTTGGTGAGTAAGGTATCAAAATATTTTTTGCTAAAGTGCAATCCCCCATCACTTATAATTGCCCTTGGAGCACTAAATCTTGTAAAGATGTTATTTTTCAAAAATGCCACCACACTTCATGCTTCGTTGTTGGGTAGAGCAATGGCCTCAACCACTTTGACACATAGTCCACAACTATAAAAATGTATGTGTTCCCACAAGAGCTTACGAATGGTCCCATAAAATCAATGCCCCACACATCAAAAATGTCAATTTCCAAGATGGTGGGGAGGGGCATCTCATTTTTCATAGAAATCCCACCGGCACTTTGACATTCATCACAACGCTTAATTAAATCACTTGCGTCCTTGTAGAGAGTAAGCCAATAGAATTCACAACTAAACACTTTTTCCGCCATTGTCGCTCCACCATGGTGACCACCATATGGGGACGAGTGGCAAGGCTCAAGAATTTCCACTTGTTCCTCCTCTGTCACACATCTTCGAATCACACCATCGGTACAAATATGAAAGAGGTACGGTTCATCCCAATAATAGTCAAGGCAATCCCATTTGAGCTTATTCCTTTGGTTTGAAGAGAACTCATTCGTACAATACCACTCACAAGATAATTTGCTAAGTTGGAGAACCATGGCATCTCGGTCATCGAAATGGCTAGAAGTTGCTCGTCGGGGAAGGAATCATTTATCTCAAGGCCATCATGTGGCCTCCCCTCCTCCTCCAAGCGAGACAAGTGGTCTGCCACTTGGTTTTCACTGCCTTTGCAGTCTTGGATTTTTAGATCGAACTCTTGCAATAAAAGCACCCACCGCATTAACCTCTCATTTAAATCCTTTTTGCTCATTAAGTACCGAAGCGCTGCATGATCAGTGTGGACAATTACCTTTGTACCCATCAAGTACGGGCGTAACTTCTCCATTGAAAAGACAATAGAAAAAGAGCTCTTTTTTAGTCACCGAGTAAGTGACTTGGGTGTCGTTCATGGTCTTACTAGCATAGTAGACCTGATGGACGTTTTTGTTGATACATTGCCCCAAACCTGCTCCGACCGCCACATCACTTGTGTCACATATGAGCTTAAAAGTCAAGCTCCAATTCGGTGCGGTAATAATAGGAGTAGTTGTCAATTTGAACTTGAGCAATTCAAATGCCTTCATCCAATCCTTGTTGAAATGGAATTTGGCATCCTTCTCCAAAATCTTACACAAGGGGCTCACCACTTTAGAAAAATCCTTGATGAAATGGAGATAGAACCCCACATGAACCAAGAAACTCCTCACTCCCTTCACATATGTTGGATGTGGAAGTTTATAAATCACCTCTATTTTAGCCTTGTAGACCTCAATACCATTCTTTGAAATTTTGTGGCCAAGGACAATGCCTTCCTCGATCATGAAGTGACACTTCTCCTAATTGAGTACCAAGTTCGTCTCTTCACATCTGGCCAAAACCTTATCCACATTTTTCAAGAAATCATCGAAAGAATTCCCGACCACGGAAAAGTCATCCATGAAGACCTGAAGAAAATCCTCCCCCATGTCGATGAAGATAGCCATCATACACTGTTGAAAAGTTGTCAGTGCATTGCATAACCCAAATGACATCCACGAGAATGCGAAAGTACCATAGGGACATGTGAAAGTAGTCTTATCTTGGTCCTTTGGAGCAATAAGAATTTGATTGTAGCCGAAATATACATCAAGGAAACAATAGAAAGCACGGCCGACCAACCTATCAAGCATTTGATCAAGGAAGGGAAGTGGGAAATGATCTTTCCTAGTGACGTTGTTTATCTTACGATAGTCCATACACACTATCCATCCGGTCACCGTTCTTGTAGTAATCGACTCATTCTTGTCATTGGTGACCACAATTATGCCCCCTTTCTTTGGGACACATTGCACAAGAAAGGTCCACGAGCTATCGGAAAAGGGGTACACAACCCGACATCCAACCACTTTATGATCTCCTTCTTGACCACCTCATGCATTGCCTCATTTAGTCTTCTTTTATGTTCAATGGAGGGTTTGGCATCCTCCTCCAAAATAATCTTGTGCATGCAAACGATGGGGCTTATACCTCGAATATCCGCCAATGTCCATTCGATAACTTTCTTTCTTTTTTGTAGCACCACCAAAGTAGAGTCTACCTGCACGTTAGTCAAACAAGAGGAAAGAACAAACGGTAAAGTAGAACACAAGCCAAGGAATTCATACATGAGATGTGGAGGCAATGTCTTTAACTCCAAAGTGGGAGGCTCCTCGATTGAGAGCTTTGTTTGAGGAGTCTTCCAGTTTCTAAGATCCAAGAACAATTTGCGGGGTTTATAAGTGTAAGACCCTATTCCTTGCAATGCATTCACATAATCTACATAGCCATCCTTCTCATCATCTTCATCAAGGTTAAGCAAAATGGCCTCCAAATTATCATCAATATTCATTGTGGCACTAACATAATCAATAATCATATCGGTCACCAAGTCCACAAATGAACAAACTTCATTGCTATTAGGTTGCCTCATAGATTTTCACACATGGAAAACCACATTTTCATCACCCGCCCGGAAGGTGAGCTCACCGGCTTCCATATCTACAAGAGCCTTCCCCGTAGCAAGGAAAGGAATAACCAAAATAATAGGCACCCCATAGTCCACTTCACAATCAAGAATGACAAAGTCCGCCGGGAGGATGAACTTATCAACACGAACTAACACATCATCAATAATACCTAATGGTCTCTTCATAGTACGATCCGCCATTTGTAGCCTCATAGAAGTGGGTCTTGGTTGCCCAATCTCCAACGTTTTAAAAACCGAGTAGGGCATCAAGTTGATACTAACCCCAATATCACAAAGAACTTTGGCAAAGTCGGCGCTTCCAATGGCGCAAGGGATTGTGAAAGTGACTGGATCTTCCAATTTAGGAGCCAGTGAGTGCACAATTCATCAACCTCTTCTTTGTCACCAAATCCTTCATGAACTTTGCATATCCGGGCATTTTCTCCAATGCCTCAACCAATGGCACATTAGTAGATAGGCTCTTCATAATGTCAATGAACTTTTTGAATTGGTTCTCACCCATTTTTCTTGGAAAACCTTTGAGGGTATGGAGGAGGAGGCCTTGGCATTGGTGCCTTATCCGTTGGCACTACCGGTTACGGTATATCTACAATGTGTTCCCTAGACGGGTTCACTTCTTCTTGAGTCTCCTCCACATTTTCATCAATATCAATTCTCACTTCGTCATTTGTTTGCACCCCATTGTTTGGAATCTCATCTTCTTGAATCATTTTTTTATCAGCCACAAATATTCTTTGACTTGAGGTGGTTGCATCCCCACCTTTTCAACTCCTTGTAGTCATGGACATGGAATGTCCCGTGTTCACTACAAAAAATATGATCTACGATGACATTTTATTAATGTCGTGTTAAGTTACATAAATGTCACAAAATTGATTCCCGACATTTATTTGACACTTAGTCCAAATGTCGTAAATTTCAATGTCGGTAATTTTCTGACATTTATTTTAATGTCGGTAAAAGATTTACGACATTTATTAACTGACTTTTATGAAAATGTCGCATTAAATTTGTGACATTTCACATAATGTCGGCAAGTTAATACTGGTTTCTAACTTATTTTGTTTACGACATTTAGAAGTGTCGGAAAATAGTTTATTAGCGACACTTGTAGAATACATGTTGCTAAAAAAAATTACTCATTGCCATTTGCACATACTTTAAGAGGACAATTACTATAAATATAAAACTAAAATTATTTGTTGCTATACATGAAAGTATAAACATCAAGTTATTCAACATAGACAATTTGAAATGTAACAAAATGAGTAGACAGAAGATCTCTGTAACTAATTACAACAATGTATTTGTGAATATCTGCACGTCCTTGCAACTAAACAAAGCTAGAATGCAACTATTAGGCTGGATTCAAGCAAACTGTAACAAATTCTGCAACAACAAATTTCTTCACTTCCTCAACTCTTTCTTCCACTTTTTCTGCTACATCCATTTAGCTCCAATTTTTTTGCGCTTCCACCCATGTGATACTCTATTGAATTGAGACAACAAGATTGTCTGAGGTAGATCATTGAAAGTCAAAAGAAGATTGCATAATCTACATGTAAGAATGATTTAAAAAAATGAATTAATATAGTGAAACTATTTTTACGAGTATCCTTATCCTTATAGGACAACCAATTGAAGAATTTCACAAGTTATCTGCCATCAATGAACAAAATCCCTTAGTAAAAACACATAATTTTAAGAAAGAAAGATGTTGTTTGTCCATCAAATCTACAAGGATCTTAGAGTGAGTTGCCACACTCTAGGCTTTCTCACTGCAACTCCATATCATACACACAAAGGCCAATACATGTGTGCAACCTTATTCTTCACCTAATCAACCAACGTAGACCTTTGTAAATTCTAAATATGTTCAACTAATTGCATAATTTTTATAGGGGCAGAAACAATTAACAAAGTAAATAGCACCCTATATTTTGATATAGCAGACTTATCATTACAACATTTCTCCTTCAAAATACAAGAGTTAATTATCACACTTTACTAACTAAATAGACCCTTAGAATATAAAGCTAATGATACAAATGGATATAAAGTTTACTTACGAGCATTCTCTTTCCGCACGGGATAATATTTTCATGCATATATGATGACTGCTTAATAGGATATTGCAACTAATTATTTTTTGAATTGTACAATTACAATTTACAAATACCTGGTAACATATAGGCCGAAAGCCAACACATCTCTAAGTTGAGCTTTTTGTAGTGCAACAGGAACCATGAGAGAAACATAAGACATTTTAGGGAAGAACTAGAAGTGATATCTTGATAATTAACTTGAGGTAGCCTTGAGTATTTGAAAAATCCTTTGTTGCTGACCTGCAGCTCATGAAATCAGACAAGAATTGAGAAAACCACATCAATTTAGTTCATATTTGGAAATGAATAAATAATAGGGAAGGTCATTGTGTTTAAGATACTCTATTATGCATTTTGTCAAACAGTCGGAGGGCATAATCTGTGAATGTAATATCACCATTAGTATATTGTATAATAACATTCCCACACAACTTCCATTCACACAAATCTATCTCCAAACCACCACAGGATTACAACCACAAAATAAAATCACAACATAGATTAAGCTTCAAAACCCTAAACTCCCAATTACTCTGCTACGAATACATAAGACACAAGTAATGCAATAAATAAATATGATTGAATTCCTCTTAGAAATCAAAACACTCAGCAGAAAGAAGAAAGAATTCAAATCCAATCAAAAGAGAAAAAAATTCTAACCTGGAGTTATTCCAATACGCAGTAGAGGAAGAGAAGAATTAAGGGAGAAGAGAGTACATTTCATACTACTATTCCTGAAAGTTCTTGAGATTCATAGTTGGGACAGAGGGATTCGGATGGGATAGCAAAATTGGGGAGGGGAAAAATGAACTTGAATTGTTCTAAGAGAAGCTGCGAAAAATAGGTTTTCTTTTTAGGGATTTGAGAGATTTGAGAGGGAGATTTGGGTGGGAAGTTTTTGAAAATTTGTCTTTCTTTTGAAATTAGTATTTTTCTGGCATTTGCTATGCATATCACTAATTAAATGTCGGTTTATTCTTAATTATGTGATATTTAAATCAAACGTCATAATTATTTATGTCATTTTCATCAAATGTTAGTATTTTTACACATTTTCCTAACAAATGTCACTAAATGAACCTTTTCTGATATTTATTATAAATGTCATTAATTAAATATCGTCGTAGACCATATTTCTTGTAGTGGTTGTTACCACCCTTCGGGTTCACCACCGTGTCACTTGGTAGTTCCCCCTTAGGACGAGTGTTCAAAGCTTGCGAGATTTTCCCCAATTGAACTTCCAAAATGCGAATTGAAGTGTTGTGAGAGGCTAGTTGAGCATCGCAGTCGACATTCTTCTTCATCATTTGTTTGAACATGTTCTCAAATTGCCCCATCTCATTATTGGAAAAGCTAGGCCCATGGGAAGGATAAGGAGGCGAGTTGCTTGGTTGTTGATACATCGGGAGCCTTTGAAAGCCCGACCCCCGATTACCTTGGTTATTGTTCCAACCCCCTTGGTTGTTGCCTCCCCAATATCCTTAATTATTGCCACTCTAATTTCCTTGGTTGTTTTGATCATTCCAATTACCTTGATTGTTTTTATTGTTCCGATTACCATGGTTATTACCACCATTCCAATTGCCTTGGTTGCTTTAATTCCAATTCCCATGATTACCTTGCGATCGCCATTGTTGTTGATTCGTGTCTTGAGAGTTGTTTCTTTTCCCTTGGAAGTTGTTCACATATTGCACTTCCTCCTCTCTTTCATTTTAGGATTCATCTTGGTCAAAACCACTATCTTCTTGCACATATTGTTCCGCACGGTTTTGCACTTGTTTTCCCTTTTGCCTTAGCTTGTTCACCATCATATTTACACCTTTCATTGCATTTGCTTGCTTAGGACCTTGTAATTGTTGAATTTGAGCTTTGGCTAATTGATTCATTGTGGTGGTCAAATCGGCAATTGTTTGCCATGATCATGCAATTCTTTATGTAGCTGAATCACATTTGGATCATGTTCAGGAACATTTGCTCTACTTGTCCACGCTGATGAACTATTCGCCATTTCATCTAAGATCTCACAAGCTTCAGCATATGGTGTAGTCATGAAATTTCCACCGGCAAGTTGGTTGACCACGCATTGATTGGTAGTATTGATCCCCCTATAGAAAGTTTGTTGAATCATAGACTCTGTAATATAATTGTTTGGTCACTCTTTCACCATAGTACGGTACCTCTCTCATATCTCATGCAAAGTAAAACTGGGTTCTTATTTTAATGCTAGAATCTCATGTCTAAGAGTAGCTATATGCTCGGGAGAAAAGAACTTGGAAATAAATTTCTCCGCCAAATCATCCCATGTACGGATGGAATTGTTTGGAAATCTTTCTAACCAATCCAAGGCTTTCCCCCGTAGAGAGAAGGGATATAGCCTCAACCTTAGAGCATCCTCGGAGACGTTGGTCTGTTCCCAGCAAGTGTCCAAAAACCCCTTCAAGTGTTTGTATGCATTTTGACTCGGAGCCCCGGTGAAGAATCCTTGTTGCTCTGGGAATGTGAGCATAACATTAGTGATTTGGAAGTTGCCCGCCTTAATGCGGAGCGGGACTATGGAACTTGCATAGCCTTCGTTTGGCAACACCTGGTGTGGAGCCGCTCTTGGTGGAGGTGGGGGAGGAACGAGAACATCATCTTGAGGTGGGTGACCTCGTCTATTTGCTTGAGTTTCAATAGGAACCTCTTCAACCTGGTCATCCTCCCCGTCATCCCCCAATGGCAAGTTTCCGAGAGGATCATTGTTGTTGAGATCCATTTTTGTACCTACAATTGTTTCACCAAAAAGATTAGTAACACGGAAGGAAAGGAAGACAAGTCACACACAAAATCAAATATATAGCTAAATTTGTGTTTAGCTCCCTAACAACGACGCCAAAAATTGATCTTACCCAAGTCACACCTAAAATTGGGGTTGTGAAGTGGTCGATTGCAATAATTCTAGGAGTCGGGATCGAATCCACATGGAGCGTATATGGGATTAGGTATATATTTGGACTGAGCGCGTGAAGTGTCTAAGTTGCACTTCTACAAACTTTGTTTTGATTCTACTTCTAAAATTATACTACGGTTTGCAAATGTAAAATACGAAACTAGGGAATAATGTTTTTGTTGTTGTTTTCCAAATATGTAAAAGGTCTAGGGCTGTGACTTCCATCTAGGTGTTTGCCTAACGGATTGTAGGCTTTAGAGCGAGTTTTGTTGGTCGGGGTGTTTTTATAGCAATCAACACAAAATTTCCCACTCAATACCTCTAGGTAAGAGAGTGGGTTTTCCCTATTTGGCTTTCTCAATTCCAAATGGGTGTTGCACAAAACAGTTGATAAATGCTTAATTCGGGTTTTACTATCTCTTGGTTCAACCCTTTAATTAGGACTATCAATCTCTTGAGTTCATCCTAATTTCTTGTTAGCCAAGTTTTCTTAGACTAAGTCTCTCTTTCTCAAGAAGAGACTAAGTCAAATAGGCATGAACTAATATTTGCAACCATTAATTCTACAATTTTAGGAAATAACTAGGCTAAATATTACACACCCAACCATAAGCAATCCCTAAATCAGACACCCATTAGGTACCCACACTAGGGTTGGGTCAACACCCTAGATAGAATAGCTACTCCTAGTATGCGATGGAGAAAAGATGATTAAACTAATATTGAATGATAAATAGATGAAAATCCAATGTAAAATCAACAAGATATGATAAATTTTCCTAAACCAGTAAAGAAAAACGGCTACAAACTTTCAAGTATTCAAAACTTGACCTAATTTCGTCAAAAAAGACAATTGATACACAACTGAAATTTTTGGAAAATATTGTCACGACCCTAACCAATGGGCCGTAACGGGCATCCGGTACCTTACCCAATCGAGTACCAACTTAACGTATCTTTCATATCATTCTATCATAGGTAAATGAACCGAAGTAAAGCATGAGGGAATACAAACGTATACATATGAAGTACAGGCCTATAAGACCAAAATAACCACTCGTGTACTGAACATAGGCAGACATGGCCATACAAATTTTTACGTACATGACATCTGTCTACAAGCCTCTAAGAATACATAATTTTTTTAAAGGCCGGAACAGAGTCCCTCCATACCAAACAATACACGTCTAAATCATACTAACCAAACAAGCAACTCCGAAGCAAATGAAGTGCACCAACATCTTCCGATGAGCTGATAGCCTACTTGAAGGGCTCTCGACCTGTTTATCGGGACGTGCGGGAAAGAAATGCAGCGTCTCCAAGAAAAAGGGACGTCAGTACGAATAATGTACCAAGTATGTAAGGCACGTAAATAAGTACATAACAGACATGGAAGAAATATAGAGTAAATGACTCAACCTGTAAGTCTGGATAACTCTGTAAATTATGAAATACTTATAGTGTCATGCATATGCATATGAATGTCATGTCGTGCATAGGTACATGTGTTCATAACATCATCAAGCCTCTGAGGGCATCCCATCATATCATCTCGGACACTGTGGGCAAAATCATCAACGTATACCAGCTGATCAGGTGGTGGTGCGTATATAACGCCATAACCTTTCCCATATATATATATATATACGCATATATAATGCCATCTGATCATGGGTCAATGTGTGCATGTATAAATGCATATGAAGTACGTTAATAAAATCTCTCGGTACGTCATAAGACCATTATGCCTCTTATTAATATCATGAAATAGACTTTATTAACTTACATATTTTTTGAGACCCATGAACAGATGATAAAATAATAGGACACATGGAGAAAAAAGAACATAGGCATCTCTAGCATTTCTACGAATAGAGTCGTTTATGGAAGTTGTACATTTTCTCGTTTTGCTTGCATCATATGGATCATGCCAAAAAGAAAGAAGGGATTGCCTTAACATACCTGAACGGATTCTCTTGGCAATCCTTCTGACACACACCAATTGCGACGAAACACGTATTGACGGATCGAAGTAGGGAAGAATCCGTATGATATTCTTGAGAAAGATTTCACCGTACTCCTTTAGAATCGCAAAATCCCGTTGCTATTGTATTAAATAGCCTTCGTATGAAATGTTGAAGTAATTACAGTAACTCATGTTGCCATATAGATTAGATGTATAGGGGTTACTTGGCCAAATACTTTCCCAACTATTGACACATTTTATGTGAACTTAGTAGCCACCATTTCCCTAAGGCAAGGGCTGCCACGTTAAGTGTCCTTAATCTTTATCTCAAGAATTTCAATTTCATAGCTAATATTCCCATCAAAATCATTAAGTACCCAATTATGCACATAATTACGAATTATCTCAAATTATTTAAAATACTACTCACTTTAGCATACCTTATACAGCTCACTATCATAGTCATGTGGTACCTTGTGTGGCACTAGTCCATAAATACCGGGTATTATAGCTCGGACCGCATTTAATCCCAAATTGACAAACTTCGATGAAACTCGTTTTCTTCGATTCGCTTACCCTTTCACCTTTACGAATTTACTTATCACTTGTTTTAAATAGCGTAATACTTATAATCCCAAAATATTCTCATTCCCGAACTTACGTCGATTAATCTTACGTCGAAGCTTTAACGTACAAAAATGCCAGATGTTACATCATTCCCCCCTTTGGAACATTCGTCCTCGAATGTTGATTGATGAACTTATCATTCTCATAACCTATAGCTCTTGTGAATACTTTAGTACTCTCCTTGCGATCTAGGCAACTGTTCTGTGAACAAATCCAAAGGCCAGGGAATTCCCCCCTTTAGGTCTCTTTCTCACACCACGACTTGTGGTCGGAAACCTTCCAATCTCGTAATTGTTGCTACCTTTTTTTCATACAACCTGTACTATTCTGACCTCGTAAGAGCGTCTATGTGACTCTTCTCTCCTGCTTCCTCCAGCTTTTAGCCAATCTCTAGGCCTTACTTTGTGAACATATATAGATCTTGACAAGATTTCCCTAAGGGCATCTATAAGTATACTGAAGTTATTTGCTCGGTACGTTGTTGATCTTACGAATATTTTTGTATCTTATTTCATAAACATTGTTATTCGTCCATATGACTTTACTGCATCTAGGTAGGTCTTATTATACCATCATTCTTACTTTGATCCATTGTTACTGAGGTCTACTACCGAACTCCAGGTTACTTTCGTTACTTATCCCATATGTTTAAATCTAAGTCCTTTAATGCCTCATCATTACTTGTTCGTCTTAAGAATGACAACCTAATCTCACCTCATACTTTGTGACTTTTGTCCATCCACTGTTGATTCACCTTAATGTTGATCTATCATCTACCACTAATGACTTGATCTCTTTTGTAACACCACCGCTAGGGTTCACGTCTCATCAGGGACATCTGGAGTAATTAGATTGATCCACTTAGGGGCGATACTATACTTCCATAACCGTATTTTATAGCATCCCAATATGACTTACCTTAGATGGGTATTTTTAATCATGTATAATTCATGAAATCCTGTTCAAGTCATTACTCAATCAAAGTCCAAACGTCATCCTTTATATATCACAATCACATCCTCATTCCACTCTAGATGCTATTAGTCTTTAGATTCCTTTGAGTTCATTCAGACTATGCTGAACTTTATATAACTTAGAGAAACCCTTAGCTTTCTTGTTTTCATGGGCTTAATATCGAGGACTTATCCATTATCGTCACCTTCTTACTTGCCCTTTCTCATCCTTACTCCTATCATAAAACCTCGTCGCTTTACTATACTTTAGCTTGCGACCTCTACGTATCAATTTATACTATTCACAACCTTCCTTCAACTTGTTTGCACCATAGATTCCATTATGTTATTCTAGAACATTAAGCGAGACATCACATCGTCTCTAAATCTTCTTTACTCTCTTGGCTAGATCTCTCGGTACCTAGAAACCATAGGATGGAAGATATGCCACTAACGACGCCGCTATCATTCCTGGATATTGAATCTCTGCGCTTCTAGCCTTCTATCCGAAGTATGGACTATTCTCAACCTTCTGCTTTTGAGTATCTCGTACGTTGTGCACCTTTACCTTACTTTCCTTAAATCCTCACATCATATCTTCTATCTCTTTCATGACCTCCCCTCTACTTAGGTATAATTCACATCCACGTCTTGAACTTCTATTATAATACATGCACCTCTTTACACAATCTCGTGAGAGATTCATACTAACTTCTTATGAGGTTGGGACACTTCTA
Source organism: Nicotiana undulata (assembly GCA_005239495.1). Classification (NCBI taxonomy): domain Eukaryota; kingdom Viridiplantae; phylum Streptophyta; class Magnoliopsida; order Solanales; family Solanaceae; genus Nicotiana; species Nicotiana undulata. Next base: position 18,941 of record ML246238.1, on the reverse strand, counting down.
ACTAGCTTTATCGTATAGCCATTTTAGAATATAGCTAATGCACTATCTCTCTTGTATCTCTGATATTAGGAGTGATTCTGCAATGTTCTCAATCACGATGTCTATAACTTTTTGGGTCCAATAAGCAAACTCCTAATTTACTTAGTTGATGTAACTCTTTAGTTTCCTCTTCCTTCTGATTAGCCTTTATGCAGGCTAAAGATATCTTCTGATCGGTGGCTCATGGCATTTAATTATTACTTTAGCCTTTCATGGACGATATGGAAAACCATGATACAATCTTCTAATGATCCCATCCTTTGTCTATGACCTAGACCCAATTCCTTCTTTAACTTATACCGGAGACTTCTACCGATGTATGATTGTAAACATATATGCTGCATGGATAATACTCCAAAATCTTAAGTGTATCCATAACGTGCTAACTCTAGATCATTGGTCGAATAATTCCTTTCGTTCCATCTCAATTTTCTTTAAACGTATGCAATTACTTTTTTCGGTCTTTCTGCCCCTTGTTGCGTGCATACTTAACTTATCCTGGTTCCCACGCATGGTGGAATTTTCGTGCAACTCATACGATCTCGAGTCCTACTTTTGCTTTTACTTCCGGTTCATTAGCCACGGTAAGTGCCACTTTCTTATAGAGTGCATACAATGTTGTAGTGAGATTGTTGTTACAAGACCATTTCCTCTTTAGGTCACTGCGATTAGGTTGAAGCCTTCTTCCTTACTCTCTCAGCTAGTCTTTCATTGTAGTACTTAGGGAGGACCTTCTGACTCTTGTAAAGCTGTGAGCTTATTACATCGTATACTCGGCGGAATTTTTGATGTTCTTCCTCGCCTATAATTATTCGTAGTTACTTATCTCCACGCCCTTGTGCTTGTAAGGTTGCTTCTGAACTAATATTTTGACTGTCTTCCTAGTGACATAATCTTTTATTCCCTTAACACTCATACGTACCTTTAACTTCCTCAACTCCTATCTGAATATATCTCAAGCATTACAATGTCATAACTGCGAGGCTAAATTTATTATATTGGGTTTTACTATGTTTATCTTGCACGATCTGTTGATTTGTCTGCAACCTCAAGTTTAGCCATAACTAGACTCTTCCATAATCAACTACTAACTACTCGTTGGCACATTCTCGTATCAATATTCCACGTAATCTTTCTTGGGTCATTTCCTTTATCTTAACTTACGTCCCGTACTGTCTCCTTATCTATCAATAACATCCCGGGCAGGAACCCTTACTTCCTTTCCTTGATGTCGTGTTTGCATAATGTTCTGGAATTGTAGCATATCGGTAGGATTTGGATAAGTGCAATCTCATTGCTTTCTTATTTTTATCTCATTCTTTCTTTACTACTCCATAATTACTACAACTACTTAATTCTGACTTAATGCCACATCACTCCATATTCCCCCCTTTAGGGGAGTATTATGGAGCTACGACGACCTGCCTCTAGATGTTTTTTTCCTCTTCATCTTTGGTGTCTTTTCACATCATCGATAACCCTCACTTGCCTTGCGGTAATCCTTTTGTACCAAGGATAAGGAAATTCCTTACTCGCACGGGTGGAACTTAGTGTAACTGGCACCCTTAAGCTTAACTTTGCTCACATTTATTGCTTCAGGGAGCGTCTTCCTTAATAACCATTCTCTGAATTTCTCATGAATCTTCTTCTGTTGTCCATTCTATTATTGCCAGAACAAAATTTGAAACTCCATGATGTCGGCTATTATCCAATCACTCAGTCCTTAATTCATGTTTAGTTTATCTTTTTCACCAGTCCATACTGATTTCTATTACTATGGGATCTAACTTTTCCTTCTGGTAGTCGCGTTAGAGTCACGGACTTATTTCTCAAAATGAGGATATGACTTTATGGCTTATACTCTTTTGTTATCTCAAGGCATGTCACCTCTCATCTTTTCTTTCCCTTGACTATAGACTCTGTAATACTGTCATTTTGTTTTCTACCGTTGTCATCCATGTATTACATGTTACTCATAATGCTTCATTAACCCTCTTCTTATTTCTATCACTTTATTCTGAAAACTCGAACAAGGCATTATTTTGCTTTTCGCTCTCGTTGCTCCATCCATTGGCTCTTCGAATTGCCTAACATTCTTTCTCTACTAGGGACAGGAGCCACACTAAGGTAATATTTATCTCTTCAAGTTTTCCAGTGCATGTCTTTGTAGTACTCCTATCTGGATGTACTATTTTAGAGTGCACCATCTGGGGGTCTCACAAGGAGATCTACTAGCACATTCGCAATATCCTTTGGAAATGTCAGCTAACACAGGCAATCCATTCACCAATTTGGGTTACCCTAACCCCAGCCGGATCTTGATATCATGTCCTTCACTTAACTACGCATGTTAGCCCCCATAGGGCATAACTGAAATGGGTGTGACCAGTTGTACATACCTCTGTTACTGTTAAAGATAACCCAAAATGCTTATATTTCTCTGCCTGATTTGAAAATACTGATAATCTTCATTAACTGGGTTCCTCGTACCCTTATTCATCTTGCTTCTTTTTCTTGTTGAAACTTGTATTTATCTTCTGAATCTCTCATTGTCTTTCACCATAAGGGTGGATAGGCATTCTTGCCTCAAGGCTCCTTATCAAGAGGCTTACACATCTTAGTACACACATGATCTACTGAAGACTTTATAAATCGAGTACCTCTAACTCAACTCTTCCATAGCTATATCTCTTACCAATCGTCTTTCTGGATGTAGGCATCGTCGTATTATGAATAAGATAGAGTTTTGGAAATTGAGTTCTTAAAAGTGAGATATACCACACGATCTAGAGTAAGAAGAAAGAATGACAGTCTTAAATGCCTTGTAGCCTCCTGCTTATAAGTGTGGTGCACGACACACCCATAAACAAGACTCTACTAGACGTGGCTTGTAGACTCCCTAGGACAGAACCTGGCTCTAATACCACTTTTGTCACGACCCAAACCGGTGGGCCGCGATGAGTATCCGGTACCTTACTCAATCGAGTACCAACGTAACGTATCTTTCATATCATTCTATCATAGGTAAATGAACCAGAGTAAAGCATGCATGAATACAAACTTATGCATATGAAGTACGAGCCTATAAGACCAAAATAACCACTCGTGTACAGAACATAGGCCGACAAGGCCATACAATATTTTACGTACATGACATTTGTCTACAAGCCTATAAGAATACATAATTTTCTTAAGGGTCGGGACAAAGTCCCTCTATACCAAACAATACACGTCTAAATCATACTAACCAAACAAGCAACTCCGAAGCAAATGGAGTGCACCAACATCTTCCGCCGAACTAATAGCCTACTTGGAGGGCTCTCGACCTGTCTATCGGTACCTGCGTATGAAACGCAGTGTCCTCAGACAAAAGGGACGTCAGTATGAATAATGTACCGAGTATGTAAGGCACATAAATAATTACATAACAGACATGGAAGAAATATAGAGTAAATGACACAACTTGTAAGTCTGGATAACTCTGTAAATCATAAAATGCTTATAGTGTCATGCATATGCGTATGAATGTCATATCGTGCATAGGTACATGTGTTCATAACATCATCAAGCCTCTGAGGGCATCCCATCATATCATCTCGGCCATTGTGGGCAAAATCATCAATGTATACCAGCTGATCAGGTGGTGGTGCATATATAATCCCATAACCTTTCCCATATCCTATATATATATATATATATATATATATATATATATATATGCATATATAACGCCATATGATCATGGGTCAATGTGAATGTATAAATGCATGAAATGCATATGAAGTACGTTAATAAAATCTCTCAGTACGTCATAAGACCATTATGCCTCTGATTAATATCATGAAATAGACTTTATCAACTTACGTATTTTCTGAGACCCATGAACAGATGATAAAATAATAGGACACATGGAGAATCAAGAACATAGGCATCTCTAGCATTTATACTAATAGAGTCGTTTATGTAAGTTGTACATTTTCTCATTTTGTTTGCATCATATGGATCATGCCAAAAAGAAAGAAGGGATTGCCTTAACATACCTGAACCGATTCTCTTGGAAATCCTTTTGATACACGCCAATTGCGACGAAACACGTAACGGCGGATCGAAGTAGGGAAGAATTCATATGATATTCTTAAGAAAGATTTCACCGTTCTCCTTTAGAATCGCAAAATCTCGTTGCTATTTTATTAAATAGGCTTCGTATGAAATATTGAAGCCATTATAGTAACTCACGTTGCCATATAGATTAACTGTAAGCATTTCTCCATTTGAAACTTAATGAAATATTCATGTAAAAATCCAACTAATGTTGAAAGCAATTCATGTATGTCATGGCAGGTCCATTTTCTTTCCTCAAAATGAATGAAGGAATTTGAAAGGCTCCTTATTATAGTGGTGTGAGCCCCACTTGATAGGGGTTACTTGGCCAAAGACTTTCCCAACTATTGACACCTTTTATGTGAACTTAGTAGTCACCATTTCCCTAAGGCAAGGGCTGCCACTTTAAGTGTCCTTAATCTTTATCCCAAGAATTTTAATTTCTTAGCTAATATTCCCACCAAAATCATTAAGTACCCAATTATTCCTATAATTACAAATTATCTCAAATTACTTAAAATTCTACTCACTTTAGCATACCTTATACATCTCACTATTATAGTCATGTGGTACCTTGTATGGCATTAGTCCATAAATATTTGGTATTATAGCTCGGGCCGTATTATCCCAAATTGACAAATTTCGATGAAACTCGTTTTCTTCGATTCGCTTACCATTTCACCTTTACGAATTTACTTATCACTTGTTTGAAATAGCGTAATACTTATAATCCCAAAATAATCGCATTCCCGAACTTACGTCGATTAATCTTACGACGAAGCTTTACCGTACGGAACTGCGGGATGTAAAAAAAATTGCCCTGTTAGAGGTTCTGCGGACGCACAATTCTGTGTGCGGTCTGCACTTTGCTGCAACTCTTGACAGGAGTGGTTTCTGCGGCCGCATCTCTTGAGTTCTGCAGACTTCACAATTCTGAGTGCGGACGCACATTTGAGTTCTGCAGCCACACTATAATTGTGCGGTCCGCAGTTCTTGTTTGGCTTGGATGTGTAACTCTTTGATCCTTGACTTCTGCGGCCGTACAATTATTATGCGGTACGCTCTTTGAATTACACGATTCTTCTTCATGATTCTTCTGCGGATTCTTCTTCATGATTCTTCTTCATTACATGTCAGAACTTTGCATTACATGATTCTTCTGTGGCCGCACAATTATTGTGCAGTCCGCACTTTGCATTACAGGATTCTTCAAATCTTCTTCATGTTCTGCGGACGAAGACAAAATTCTGTGGTCCGCACTTTAGCCTTTTTGCTTTATTTTTTTCCTTGTTCAAAAGCACTCCTTCTTGAGTTGAATTTCATCACTTTGGCTCTTTTTCCAATACTCCTGCAAGTAAGCATATTTAATCAGTTTTTGGGAATACCTTTAAATATTTTTTAACTAAAATAAAAGTCAAAGAACGCAAATAAGTAGTCAAAATCCCCACTTATCACTTTTGCATGCACAAGATTATATTGGAAGAGGATGCCAAACCCCACGTTGAACATCAAAGAAGGCTAAATGAAGCAATACTATAGGTGGTCAAAAAGGAGATCATAAAGTGGTTGGATGTCGGGGTTGTTTACCCCATTTCCGATAGTTCATGGACTTCTTGTGTCCCAAAGAAAGGGGGCATAACGGTGGTCACCAATGACAAGAATGAGTTGATTCCTACAATAACGGTGACCGGGTGGAGAGTTTGTATGGACTATTGCAAGCTCAACAAAGTCACAAGGAAAGATCATTTCCCATTTCCCTTCCTTTATCAAATGCTTCATAGGTTGGCCGGTCGTGCTTTCTATTGTTTCCTTGATGGGTATTCCGACTACAACCAAATTCTTATTGCTCTGGAGGATCAAGAGAAGACTACTTTCACATGTCCCTATGGTACTTTCGCATTCTCGCTGATGTCATTTGGGGTTATGCAATGCATCAGCGACTTTTCAACGGTGTATGATGGCCATCTTCACCGACATGGTGGATGATTTCCTTGAAGTCTTCATGGATGACTTTTCAATGATCGGGAATTCTTTTGATGATTTCTTGAAAATTTTGGATAAGGTCTTGGCAAGATGTGAAGAGAAGAACTTGGTGCTCAATTGGTAGAATGTCACTTCATGGTCGAGGAAGGCAGTGTCCTTGGCCAAGAAATTTCAAAGAATGATATTGAGGTCGACACGGCTAAATACATGTGATTTCTAATCTTCCACCCCCAACATCCGTGAAGGGGGTGAGGTGTTTCTCGGGTTATGCGAGGTTCTATCGCCGTTTCATCAAGGAACTTTCCAAAGTTGTTAACCCCTCGTGTAAGATTTTGGAGAAGGATGCCAAATTCCATTTCAACGAGGATTTCATGAAGGCATTCTAATTGCTTAAGCTCAAATTGACAACTACTCCAACTATCACTGCACCAAATTGGAGCTTGCCTTTTGAGCCCGTGTGTGACGCAAGTGATGTGGCGGTCGGAGCAATTTTGGCAATGTATCATTAAAATATTCCATCCGGTCTACTATGATAGTAAGACCATGAACGATGCCCAAGTCAATTACACAGCGACCGAAAAAGAGCTCACTGCTATTGTTTTTTCTATGGAGAAGTTCCTCCCATACTTGATGGGTACAAAGGTGATTGTCCACACGGATCATGTGGCGCTTTGGTACTTATGAGCAATAAATATTCAAAGGCGCGGTTAATGAGATAGGTTCTTTTATTGCAAGAGTTCGATCTAGAAATCCAAGACCACAAAGGCAGTGAAAACCAAGTGGCGGGCCACTTGTCTTGCTTGGAGGAGGAGGAGGAGAGGCCACATAAAGGCCTTGAAATCAATGACTCCTTCCTCGACGAGCAACTTCTAGACATTTCAATGACCGGGATGCCATGGTTTGCCGACTTAGCAAATTATCTTGTGAGTGGTATTGTACCAAAAGAGTTCTCTTCAAGACAAAGGAAGAAGCTCAAACGGGATTGCCTTGACTATTATTGGGATGAACCGTGATGGTGTGATTCGAAGATGTGTGCCGGAGGAGGAACAAGTGAAAATTCTTGGGGCTTACCACTCTTCACCATATGTGGTCACCATGGTGGAGAGAGAACGACGACAAAAGTGTTGAGTAGTGGATTCTATTGGCCTACTCTCTACAAGGACGCTAGTGATATAGTCAAGCCTTGTGATGAATGCCAAAGGGCCGGTGGGATTTCAAAGAAAAATGAGATTCCCCTCACCACCATCTTGGAGATTGATATTTTGGATGTGAGGGGCATTGATTTCATGGACCGTCTGTAAGCTCTTGTGGGAACACCTACATTTTGGTAGCTATGGACTGTGTGTCAAAGTGGGTTAAGGTCGTTGCTTTACCCAACAATGAAGCTAGGAGTGTGGTGGCATTTTTGAAAAAGAACATCATTACGAGATTTGGTACTCCAAGGGCCACTATAAGTGATAGGGGATCACACTTTTTCAACAAAGCTTTCGATACCTTACTCACCAAGTATGGTGTCACTCACAAAGTCACGACCCCGTATCAACCTCAAGCAAGCGGACAAGTGGAAGTCTCCAACTGGGAGATCAAGAGTATTTTGTCAAAAATAGTGAATGCCAATCGGACAGATTGGTCGAAGAAACTTGATGATGCTCTATGGGCTTATAGGACGGCCTTAAAAACACCAATTGGGATTTCTCCATACCGGTTGGTGTTAGGGAAAGCTTTTCACCTTTCGGTGGAACTTGAGCACAATGCCATGCGTGCATTGAAGAAGCTAAATATTCAGTGGGATGTCGCCGCCAACTTAAGGGTGACCCAATTGAATGAGCTAGATGAATTCCCGTACCATGCATATACAAGTTCTTCCTTATACAAAGAGAAGATGAAGTACCTACATGACTAGTACACTAGGAACAAGGAGTTCAAATAAGGTGATATTGTGTTATTGTTTAATTCTCGGTTACGGATGTTTTCGGGCAAGTTGAAGTCTAAATGGAGTGGCCCGTTTGAGGTTGTGTATGTGACACACTTTGGTGCATTAGGCTTGAAAAATAAAAATGATGAAGTGTTTGTCAATGGTCACGGGGTGAAACATTATTTGGGAAAAGTTGATGATGGACACATCGTGTCATTAATTCATTTCAAGTGATTGATGGTAATCTGCGTCGCGCCGTAACGTTAAATCAGGCGCTTCATGGGAGGAAACCCATGTTTCTTTTTATTCTTTTTTTCTAACTGGGTTTGAAGTATATTGCAGGAATGAGTGTGCTTTGCAGGAACTGTGCTCGAAAAAATGGCTAAGTGTGGACCACACATTTGTCGTGCGGACCGCAAAATCTTGATGGCCATAACAGTAAGAAGCTTGCGGCTGCACAAATGGAGACCACAAAATTGCAAACTCTCTAAAGTTTGAATTGCAGAGAAATGGCCGTTCTACGGCCGCACAAGGAATTGTGTGGTCCGCATAAACCCTGCGACTGCACTCAAAATTGTGTGCACCGCAGATCATTAGGGAAGGCAACTGGTACTAGGTAAAGAGTGTGGACCGCACGCAAAATTGTGCGGCCGCACGCAGATTCTAACCCTTGACCTAAATCGACCACCTATAATTAGTCCCTCCTCACACTGTTCAAAACTTTATGCACTCTGAACACTTGACACCAAAGCAAGCACATTGAACTAAAATTGATTCAAACATCACACTCACTTCATCATCTCCGCAATGAACCTTCCACCTCAGAAACTGAACTGTGGCCACAGAAACATATATGCGACCACAAATCAAAACTTCAGAGAATTGGATGTTTGGGTCATTGAATTGTGCAACTACACTTAGAATTCAGTGGACCGCACTTCAATTGTGTGGCCGCACTTCAAAAATTATGCGGTCCGCACAAGCCATTTTGCGGCCGCACTTCCCCCTCCTACACACTGTTTTGTCTGCAGTTTTTTTCTTGTATTTTGTTTAAAAAAAATTAACTGATTCATGTTGCTATGTATTGTAGACAATGGTTAGATCGAGAAGACGTGGTGATACTTCCAAAGGGATGGGTGAACCCTCCCGAGGCCGAGGCAGGGCTTCCCAACCTCTATCAGTCCAAAAGGGATATCAAAGAAGCCAACCAGAAGGCAAGGTAGGGCCACAGAGCCCTCTGAATCAAGTTTTTATATCCCGTCGGGGAAGGCATCTGAGGGCCACTCTGTGGAGGCATAATTGGAGGCCCAATCTCAGCCACAACAATTCTCGGGGAGTTACCAGCTCCGCAATGAACCTTCCTCCTCAGCAAGCTCTTTTGAGGGTTCAGAAGATGGCAACCAGGGTTCAGAACCCTCATCTACTCACACCACCGCCGCACCAGTCACAGTTGATGATGATGATGATATTCCAGATGACGGTGGAGGGGGTGATACTAGAGTTGCCGACCTAGAGGGGTCGAAAAAGAAGGAGATATGGGAAAATAGATTCGTGAACCTGACAACTTTTAGAATGTTCCGACAGTGGTGTCCCCAGAGATCGCTCACACTTGAGCGACAATTTCTTTTGAAGGATTTGGATAGAATCAATCCGAATGTGGTTAAACAGACCAGGGCGAGAAAGGGGTGGACATGGTTCACTTAGAGTGTGATGGATGCCAATGAGCATTTAGTCTGGGAGTTTTACGCCAATGTGGCGCACATCAAAAATGGGACTAAGGTGACCAAGGCGAAAAACTTGAAGGTTCGATTTGACAAGAGCACTCTGAAAACCTATTTGGGGTTTGAGGAGGTAGATCTGGTGCAATATTTGGAGAAGTTTTCAATGGGTGATGCGGTTCGCCCTTGGTTAGCAGAGATCCTAGCATCTCTAAGACCACCACCACCATGGATCAAAGTTGCGGTCCCTATCACACGGGCTACCCTCAACTTTGAGGCAAAAGAGTGGCAAACATTTGTGTGTATTCGCATAGACCCAAGCCAAATGAGAACAACCTTCCAATGCCCCGGGCAGTCTTAGTTGCATCTATCATGGCCAGGTACCCAATCAATGTGGGTGTCATCATGTCGGCCAACATGTCAGTGGTTGTCAGGCAGGGAGAGAGCTCCTACCTTTATCCCAACACTATCACAGAGTATCTCACGGATGCGGGGGTGGAGCCCAGGAGCTTTGATACGAAGGTTCAGGCTAAGAAGCCTTCCTCCTGGTACTCTCTCAAGGACCCAAGGAACCGGAAGAATAAGGGTACGTCGACTACTACCATAGGCCAGTCTGATGAGCCATCAGTGGTAGTTACAGATTCTTCTACTATGCCTTCTACAACTTCCATGACTTCCACAACAATCGGGCCTTCCTCCGAGACAGCTTCCATGCCACCACCTCCATCTTCAAGGCCATCAACATCAGTTTTAGTGCCTTCCTCCTCCACCTATCCTCTCACTACGTTGCGAGTCTCCCAAAAACTGGCGAGTCTCAACAACTGGATGCAGACAACTACTGCAAAGTTGTCTGACCTATCCAGTGTTGTTGCAACATAGTCGTCTACCCCAGCACCCCAGGTTCCTCCATCAGTGGAGGAAACATTGAAGAAGATCTTGGATAATCAGAAGACCATCATGGATACCTTGGTGGAACATGGGGGAGCTATGATGAGCTAGGTAAACAGGTGAAGAAATCCCAGGCCTCGAGAAAATCAGTGTACAAGTTGAGAAGAGAGGTGACCAAGATAGCAGTAGCTGGTGATCTTCCATTTGAATTACTAATGGAGACAGATCCATCAGTACCAGCAGACCTATCAACACCAGCAGACCGAGCAGAGGATGATGAGATCCAGTTGGAGGAGCCTGAGGGTGGTGATGCTTCTACGCACACCGATACCACATAAGAGTTCTCTCTACTATTTCCCTTCCTTATTTTGATTTTCGTTAACCATTGAGGACACTGCTTATTCTAATTCGGGGGGGGGGAGGGGGGGTGGATGACATTGGCCTGTAATAACAATAATACTCTTTTTCTTCATTATGTATATATTCTTCTCTCTATTTATGTATACATTCACTTTCCTATTTTTGGTTTATGTAGTATTCATTTTTGCTTTCTGTAGTTTATTTCATATCTTCTTTATTTTGTTTTCTAAGTAGTCTAGCTTTTTATTTACTTTAATAGCTTCTTTTTGATTTGGTAGTTTTTTTTTTATGTTTAAGTGATCAATAAGCCTTTGGTTTTCTTAATGCCACGATTTTTTTCAAAGGTGGTTCTTGTGTGAACCGGGTGATTCTTCCCGACGATGGATAGCATGACAACCTTCTTAAGGGATAGAGTCTGTTTTTTATGTTTAGGTAAAAAGCAGTAATAATAAGGAATAAGAAAGTCAAGCATGCTTCACTTGATACCAATACACTTAAAAACACGCTTATGATTAAAAACAATTTCTTGAATAAAAAATGGCTCTAGTTAGTGACCTTGTGACTCTTGTGTTGACTTAGGCAATCATCGAGTAGTTTAGTTGAACGACGAGTGATTTTCAATCTTGAATACAGTTGTTGTGGGCCCTTGACTCTATCCTCTTTAACAATCCAGCTGTATGAGAGGTGAGATGTTTTGTTGCAAGTCCAAGTACCCGAGCGAATGGTCTAGAACTTGCCCCGAATGTGCTTCTAGGCAAAATTCTAAGTTTTGCTTGGCTTGAGAAGTGATTGTAGTCTCTCCTTGACCCATTTTGAAATTTTCCATGGCCACTAATGATGTTATCCCTAGTCAACCCTTTTGAGCATAAAGTCTTTCTCATTTGATAACCATGTTAGAAGCCTTTACCCATTTTGTAGTGACCCTCTCTTGGCACCTGAGCTTTTCTTAACATTCATGATAAACAATTGGCGAAAACATAAGTTTGGGGGAGAGATGAGGAGTTTGAAAGTGGTATCAAAGTACAAATTGCACCTACTCCGTACCCATTTTGATTAGTCGTGCCATCAAAGTCAAATTTCCATACCCTCTTCTTCTGTGACAGCTATTTCCATTCCGGGTCAGAATTTCTTCGACTATGTTCTTGAATTTATTCGAGATGTGAGTAAAACTCAAATTGGCGAAGAATATGGGCCCTGGGTTCCTTTTATTGGCACTATGTTTTTATTTATTTGGGCCTAGTGCCCAGGTGGTTTGGCCAATAGTAATGTGAATAAATTGAAGAGTTGGAGGGATTCAAAGAAAAGCAAAAATGCAAAGCATGGAGAAAACAAAGAAGGAGAAAATGAATATCATGAGCAAGAAAGAGTGATGTCAAGTCTCTCTAGTCCCCCTAAGGAATAAGAAAATGCCTCAAAAAGTCGGGAAATCATGAGCCAAAAAGAGAAAATGGAGTGCTTAAGGAAACATGACCTCGTTCTATTATAAAATTCCCTACCTTAGTCCACAATCCTTCATTGCATACCAAAAAATCCCTACGTGATTTCAAGCCGAGTGAGCTTACATTAGTGGTGATTTACATGAGGGGCAAACATATGGTACCTAGAGCCGTACTTGTGACATTCTTTTGAGAGAGATGAGCGAACTTTTTACAAATTCTTGAATTGAGTGCTACATTTTTAAGTGAGATAAGATAACGGAGAGTGGAGGAGGAGGAGTTTGGGATCTATAGTGACTTACTTAAAAGCGAAGTTCCTTGATGAGTATAGTCAACTCTTGATGCTCAAGTGTCACATTAGAGCTATTTGTGCTTAAAACATCAAATCATTGCCTTGTTGATAATTCATAAGTGTAGTGGGTAATTGTTGGTCCCAATTGATGTGTGTTTGATTCACCTTAGAATAGTTGGAATATCTCTTTTCATATGGAGGTGTGGGAATTACCTTATTTTATTGAGGACAAGCAAAAGCTTAAGTTTGGGAGAGTTGATAAGTGGGGATTTTGACTACTTATTTGCGCCATTTCATTTTCGTTTTAGTTCAAAAATGTTTAAAGTTATACCCAAAAACTGATGAAATATGCTTACTTGCAGGAGTATTCGAAAATTGAGCCATTATGATGACATTCAACTCAAGAAGGAGTAATTTTAAACAAGGACAAAAATGAAGCAAAAAGGTTCAAGTGTGGACCGCAGAATTTTATCTGCGGTCGCAAAACATGAAGGAACATCAATAGTGATGCAATGTAAAGTGCGGACCGCACAATAATTGTGCGGCCTGAGAAGTCAAGGTTCAGAGATTTCCACATCCAAGCCCAACAAGAACTGCGGATTGCACTATAATTGTGTGGTCGTAGAAATCAAATGTGATGTGCACCCAAAATTATGCGGTATGCAGAACTCAAGAGATGCGTCCGCAGTGCAGAATTGTGCGGCCACAGAATCAACTCATGTCAAGATCTGAAGGAAAGTGCAGATCTCACACAGAATTGTGCGGCCGCAAAAGAACCGAAAGGGCAGTTTTGTCCAAAAATTTTAGTTGTGTATAAATAGACTTTTTTGACGAAATTAGGTTAAGTTTTGAATTCCAGAAGTTCTGTAGCCGTTTTTCTTTACTCTTTTAGGCAACTTTAGTTTATATTGTTGATTTTACATTGGATTTTTATCTATTTATCTTTAAATATGAGTTTTATCATCTTTTTATTTTTATTTTCTTCATTACCCACTATGAGTAGCTAAATATCTAGGTAGGGTTGTGACCCACCCCTAGTGTGGGAAACTAATTGGTGTTTGATTTGGGGATTGTATATGGTTGGGTGTGTATTATTTAGCCTAGTTCTTGCTATAATTGTAGAATTAATGGTTGCAAATATTGGTTCAAGCCTACTTGACTTGGTCTCTACTTAACAAAGAGAGACTTAGTCTAGGAAAACTTGGATAACAATAATTTGGGACGAAATCATGAGATTGATAGTCTCAATTAAAAGGTTGAATCTAGAGATATTAAACCCCGACTTGAGCAATTTATCAACTATTTTGTACAATACCTATTTGGGCTTGAGAAAGCCAAATTGGGCAAAACCACTCTCTTACCGAGAGGTATTGAGTGGGTAATTGTGTGTTGATTGCTATAATATACCCCGACCAACAAAACTCGCTCTAAATCCCACAACCTGTTAGGCAAACACCTAGGTGAAAGTCACAGCCCTAGACCTTTTATATATTTGAAAACAACAACAACAATATTCTCTAGCTTCATTTTCTACAATTGCAATCATTAGTATAATTTTAGAAGTAGAATCAAAACAAAGTTTGTGGAAGTGCAACTTAGACAATTCACGTGCTTAGTCCAAATATATACCATTAATCCCATCTACGCTCCATGTGGATTCGATCCCGACTCCTAGTTGGGTATTATTATTGCAATCTACCGCTTTACAACCCCAATTTGAGGTGTGACTTGGGCGAGATTAAGCTTATGCAAAACTAATAGGAATTGAGGACTAACTTATATGCTTTTTAACTTTGATATTATTTATAAATTTTAGGGGACAAACTGATATTTTTGCTGAGGATAATTGATGTTTAGCTTAAAGTATATATATATATATATATATCGCCTCATGTTTTACTTTTGTTTCGTGGAATTAGGATGTAAAATGTGTTGATTTATATTAATTTGAGGTGTTTTATGTGTAGGAATGATCCGGGAGCAATTGGGGGCGAAATGTGCGAAATTAGAGCAGAAACAGACGAAAAAGAGAAAATTGGCATTTTGAGCGACCCACGCTACTTGTGGCGCAAGAATCAGTATGCTAAAAATTATCAGCGCCAGGGACAGCGCCTAGCACTGGGCTAGGCGCTGATGGTGTGAAATATGTCCAAATTCGCCCGGGATAAGGTTATTTCGAATCTACCAAACACGTATAAAAGCAAGAGTAAACCTATTTGTGAGGGGGAGACGCCACTTTTGAGGGAGAATACAAACGAGAAACATTCGGAAGCGAAGAGATCTCAATTTTCTTCATCTTTTCTTAGTATTTTCAATTATTGAACAATTATGAAATTGCATGCTATGATCATGAGTGGCTAAAAACCATTGTTCTGGGGTTGTGATTTAGCCATGAATATTTTTGTTTAACGTTATCTTAACCATTCACTAATATATGATTGTTTCTTCAATTCAGTGATTAATTGCTTAATTAGGTTCTATTTACTATCTATGCTATTCTTGGGAAAGTCGTGATTAGATTAGAGAAGAATTGAAGAGAGCTTGATCTTTACTCTTAGGGGGTGGATTTGTGATTAGGATAGGAGTCTACCTAGTCACCGTGCTCAATTAGATATCGTAATCTTAATGCGTTCTTAATAGATTGATTTCACAGGAATATAGGTGTTAATCTATTTTGAATAGGCGAGTAGTACTTCAGGAGAAGGCTATGAGAGCAATTATCGATTAATTAGCTACCATGAGTGAATTGTGTGAAAGGGAGAGTTAATTAGAACACAATATGATTGGTGAATCGATCACAACCCTGGAATATTTGCCTCTATTGAATACACAAAAATCAACTTGCTACTTAAAAACTTAGTTATTACTTAGAATTATAGTTTAGTATAATCACATTCTTGAACTTGATTTTGGCTTAACTGAATAACAATATTGGTAAATTTAGTGGGTATTTTATATAAGTCTCTATGGGTTTGACACTCGGCCTATCATTTTATTACTTGTATGACCACGTATATTTGCATGTGCATTTCGAAGCAACAAGTTTTTGGCACCGTTACCTGGGACTTGAATATTGACTACTTTCTAATTATTGCTTTAATTGTTTATTTCGTCTAGTTTAACGTTACTTGATTGTTGCTCTAATCTCAAGAACTTTGATTTAATGCGTAGGTTCAGAAGTCACGATAGAGTTAACGGCTTTGACCCCGAACCTGAGAGAACATTTCATATGAGGTTAAGGGAAGCAAAGGATACAAATATTCTTCAGGCACCCGTTTAATTTCCTGTGAACATTGAAGAGGAACAACACATAGTTGTTTAGAAGGTGGCGATGCCCAGCATTCCTAATGTCACCTCCAGCTTCGTGAAGTCCAGAACCACTGGGAACTTTGAGCTGAAACAGAGCATGATCCAGGTGCTTCATGTGAATGGGTAGTTTATGGGTCTTCCGCACGAGGATCCACAACAGCATATCCTAAATTTCTTGGAGATTAGTGACACTTACATCAGTAACTGGGTCACTCTAGACTATGTGAGGCTCACACTTTTCCCATTCTCTCTGTTGGGCGAAGCAAAGCAATGGTTGAAGGCAGAACCGGCTAATTCTATTACATCATGGAATGATCTCGCAAGGAAATTTTTGGCACGGTTCTTTCTATAAAGACCCATAAAATTTATTGCTTAAAATAATGCCCGAATAAGTCCCCGAGTTGTTATCTCGGAGGAAATTCTTAAAACGGACCTTGATTTTGTAAAAGTACCCCGAGAATAGGAAGAACTTAATTTTTTCAAAAATTGGGTGTTATGCGACGCACTATGCGATCGCATAACGTGTATGCGGACCGCATAATGGTCGCATACACGGGCAGATCACTGCCCAACTGATGGGGTGTTATGCGACGCATAATGCTATCGCATAATGTGTATGCGGACCGCATAGTGGTCGCATACTCGGGCAGAATGTTTTCAAAATTTGGCCCAACTGGGGGCCATTCTGCGGTCCAATATGCGGACCGCATGTCAGGAATGCGATCGCATTCCTGACCACATATTCGACACGGTCTTTTAATTTTCTAAATTTTTATACCCGACCCCAGTTTCATTTAACCCCTGCCCCCTTTCATTTTAACAAGTTTTCTGAACAAATAGAGAGAAGGAAAGGAGAGTTCTTGAGAAAGGAAGTGATCCTTCCATCAAAGTGAATTTCAAGGTCTCTCAGGCCTGGCAATTCGAGTAATCCCCTTCTTCCCCATTCTAGCAGGTAAGGGTTCCCAACCCCTTTTCTTTCTTTTCATTAATTTTCTGATTTTTAAACAAAGGGAGGGTTGGCCTGGATTGATTCTTAAAAATATTAGCTAAGACCTTGCATACATGTTTAATAATGGTGCTAATCTAGAAAGAGGGAGGGGGTTGGGGTAAACTTAACAAAGATAGGGTTGGTAATCTAATGGGTTCACATAGTGTTTGAAAAAATGCTTGATAGAGTCCGAATTGCATGCATGACTTCCAATTCTGAGTTGAATATGTCTAATTGTGAACTAGATTGACGGTACTAGTCAGTTTCGGTGATTGTGAGTTAAAGTTGAAAAGGGAAACTCGACTCCAAGTATGTATGGCTAACTTTAATCTTTGTAAAATCACTTGTGGTGTTCGAGCATACGGTACGTGTATTGTTATAAATATGTGCAACTGGTTGTCCATTTATGTTGATGTGTGAAGTGTAATACTTGTATGTCTTTTAGTTGACCACCACACTACCACGTTATGAAAAACGGTGCTAAAAGGATAATGAATCCAAGAGTATGAATGTATATGCTAAAGGCTATGTAAAGAAGCTGTATTCTTATTGCTGAAATTTTCTGTGATTGAACTGTGATTTGTCATCGTTGGTGTGATTGTAATTGTCAGGTGGGATCGGGTTGCGCGCCGCAACAGGGGAGATAAGGGTGATATGTGAGAAGTGATAAGGGTGTGATTGTAATTGTCAGGTGGGATCGGGTTGCGCGCCGCAACAATTATCAGGTGGGATCGGGTTGCACACCGCAATAGGAGAAATAAGGGTGAGATGTGAGGAGGGACAAGGATGGAATTGAAATTGTGATTTTGATGAAGTGAAAATTGTGGAACTTCCATTGTATATCTTCTATGTCTTGTGTAGTAATTGTGTGACTCTCTGTCTGTCTCTTGACTGTGCATTATTGAGTTTACTTAGAGTAAAGTTTGTTCATGCATACCAGTACAATTCAAATGTACTGACGTCCCTTTTGCCGGGGGCGCTACATTCTTGTGATGATTGTAGGTGGTTCTATAGCAGGTACTTCAGCACAATGACAATAGTGCCTCATCTTCGTCCTATCAGCTGTTTTGGTGAGCCCCTCTCCTCTCGGGGCC
>ML246236.1:0-48901 GCA_005239495.1 Nicotiana undulata | reverse complement strand
GATGCAGTTATTACAGGTATGGTTTCAGTTTGCAGCCGAGAGGCTTCGGTGTTATTTGATCCGAATTCTACATTCTCCTATGTGTCTTCATACTTTGCCCCTTATCTGAGTATGCCCCGTGATTCTTTGAGTGCTGTTGTACATGTGTCTATACCGGTGGGTGATTTTATAGTGGTAGATCGAGTCTACCGTGCTTGCGTAGTAGTTATTGGTAGTCTGGAGACTCAGGTTGATCTTTTGCTTCTTGATATGGTTGACTTTTTTGTTATATTGGGGATGGACTGATTATCCCCCTATCATGCTATCTTGGATTGTCATGCCAAGACAGTGACCTTAGCCTTGCCAGGAGTACCTCGTTTAGAGTGGAGAGGGACTCCTAGTCATTCATCTGGTTGGGTTATTTCTTATATGAAGGCTCGTCGCATGGTCGAGAAGGGTTGTTTGGCCTATTTGGCCTATGTTCGTGATTCTAGTGCTGAGGTTCCTTCTATAGAGTCCGTGCCCGTGGTTCGTGAGTTTCCAGAGGTATTCCCTGCTGACCTGCTGGGTATGCCACCCGACAGGAATATTGATTTTTGTATTGAGTTAGCTGAGGGCACTCAGCCCATTTCTATTCCCCCGTATCGTATGGCTCCGCCAGAGTTGAAGGAATTAAAGGAACAATTACAGGATTTGTTGGATAAAGGNTTGTTCGTGAAGAAGAAAGACGGCTCAATGAGGATGTGTATTGACTACCGGCAGTTGAATAAAGTTACTATCAAGAACAAGTATCCTTTGCCGAGGATTGACGACTTATTTGATCAGCTTCAGGGTGCTACGGTATTCTCTAAGATAGACTTGAGATCTGGTTACCATCAGTTGAGGATAAGAGCGTCTGATGTTCCTAAGACGGCTTTTCGCACTCGTTATGGGCATTATGAGTTCTTGGTCATGTCTTTTGGGTTGACTAATGCCCCCGCTGCTTTTATGGAGTTGATGAATCGGGTATTCAGGCCTTATTTGGACTCATTTGTGATCATGTTTACAGATAATATTTTGATATATTTTCGCAGCCGAGAGGAGCATGAGCAGCACCTTAGAGTCGTCCTCCAGACTCTAAGGGATCGGCAGTTGTATGCCAAGTTTTCTAAGTGTGAGTTCTGGCTAAGTTCTGTGGCATTCTCGGGCCACGTGGTATCGGCAGAGGGAATTTAGGTGGAACCGAAGAAAGTTTCAGCAGTTAGAGATTGGCCTAGGCCCACTTCAGCCACAGAGATTCGGAGTTTCTTGGGCCTAGCAGGCTATTATCGCCGGTTTGTGGAGGGATTTTCATCTATAGCAGCCCCTATGACCAAGTTGACGCAGAAGAGTGCTCAGTTCAGATGGTCTGAGGAGTGTGAGGCGAGCTTTCAGAAGCTCAAGACAGCATTGACCACAACACCAGTGTTGGTATTTCCCACAGGTTCAGGTTTGTATACCGTATATTGTGATGCTTCGCGGGTTGGGCTTGGTGCGGTATTGATGCAGGAGGGCAAGGTTATAGCCTACGTATCTCGTCAGTTGAAGATTCATGAGAAGAACTATCCAGTCCATGATTTGGAGCTTGCAGCTATTGTGCATGCCTTGAAGATTTGGAGGCACTATTTGTATGGGGTACCGTGTGAGGTATTCACTGATCATAAGAGCTTGCAATACTTGTTTAAGCAAAAGGAGTTGAATATGAAGCAGAGGAGGTGGTTAAAGTTGCTGAAGGATTATGATATTACTATTCTTTATCATCCGGGAAAGGCCAATGTGGTCGCCGATGCCTTGAGCCGGAAGTCATTCAGTATGGGTAGCTTGGCCTATTTATCAGTTGGAGAGTGACCTTTGGCTTTGGATGTTCAGGCTTTATCCAATCGATTTGTGAGATTAGAGGTTTCTGAGGGTGGTTGTGTCTTGGCCCATACCGTCGCTCGTTCTTCATTGTATGATCGTATTCGCGCTAGGCAGTATGATGATCGTCATTTGTGTGATCTTAGAGATGCGGTTCGGCACGGACGTGACAAGCAGTTCACAGTTGATGCTGAGGGAGTTTTGAGATTCCAGGGTCGTATATGTGTTCCCGATGTGGACGGTATTCGTGAGTTGATATTGCAGGAGGCCCATAGTTCCCGGTATTCCATCCATCCGGGCGCCGCAAAGATGTACCAGGACTTGCGGCAGCATAATTGGTGGCGTAGAATGAAGAAGAATATTGTGGCTTATGTAGCTCGGTGCTGAATTGTCAGCAGGTNGGAGAGTATTTCAGCGAGAGTTGGGCACACAGATTGAGTTGAGCACAACATTTCATCCTCAGACGGACAGTTCGAGCGTACGATTCAGATTTTAGAGGATATTGCGAGCTTGTGTTATTGATTTTGGTGGTTCATGGGATCAGTTCTTGCCTTTAGGAGAGTTTTCCTACAACAACAGTTACCAGTCGAGCATTCAGATGGCTCCGTATGAGGCGTTGTATGGTAGACGATGTCAGTCTCCAGTTGGATGGTTCGAGCCGGGAGAGGCTAGGTTATTGAGTTCTGAGTTAGTCCAGGATGCCTTGGATAAGGTGAAGATTATTCAGGATAGGCTTCGTACAGCTCAGTCCAGGCAAAACAGTTATGCAGATCGTAGAGTTCGAGATTTGGCTTTCATGGTAGGAGACCAGGTGTTCCTTCGAGTGTCTCCTATGAAGGGCGTGATGAGATTCGGAAAGAAGGGCAAGTTGAGCCCTAGGTACATAGATCCATTTGAGATTTTGGACAAGATAGGAGAGGTGGCCTACAGACTTGACATGTCACCGCATTTATAAGTCGTACATCCAGTGTTTCATGTATCTATGCTCCGGAGGTACATTGCAGATCCTTCACATGTTCTTGACTTCAGCGGTGTCCATTTGGACATGGATTTGACTTATGAAGAGGAGCCGGTAGCTATATTAGATAGGCAGGTTCGCCAGTTGAGGTCGAAGAGTTATCCTTCGGTTCGTGTTCAGTGGAGGGGTCAGCCTGCCGAGGCAGCTACCTGGGAGTCCGAGTCCGATATGAGGAGTCGTTATCCCCATCTTTTCTCAGACTCAGGTACTTTTCTATGTCCGTACGAGGACGAACGTTTGTTTTAGAGGTAGAGATTGTGATAACCCAACATGTCATCCTAAGTAATTCAAGCTAAATCTGTGTTTCGAGGCCCCGAAAGCCTCCGTTAATCTCCCCTCGATATGCGTGCGCATCCCGGGGGTGTAGCCGGGAAGTCCTTATGTTGAAATTTGATGAAGATGGGATTTTATGATAATTAAATGAATAAAGTTGACTTTGGTCAATATTTTTGGTAAACGGACCCGAGCCCGTGATTTGACGGTCCTGGAGGGTCCGTAGGAAAATATGGGACTTGGGCGTATGCCCGGAATAGAATTCCGAGGTCCCAAGCCCGAGAAATGAATTTTTAAAGAAAATTGTTTTCTTAAAATAATAAAGGATTTTGAAAATGAATAATTATGTGAAAACCGTGTTACTGGGCCCATATTATGGTTCCGGAGCCCGGAACAGGTTTATTGTATGTTATGTGACTTATCTGTGAAGTTTGGTGTAAAACGGACTTGGAATGACGTGTTTCGGATCAAAATTGGAAAAATTGAGCTTTATGAAGTTTTAAGAAAATTCTAAGAGTTTTGAGGTTTAATTCGATGATTTTAATGATATCTTGGTGATTTAAATGCTTGAACAAGTCTGTAGGATGATTTGGGAGTCGTGTGCGTTTTTGGTTTTGAGCCCCGAGGGCTCGGGTGAGTTTTGGATAGGCGCCGGGGTGGCATCTAGGCTAAAAATCTGGTGTTAAAGTGCTGGTTCTGGTGTAGGGGAAAAATGTACTGTGTGAACGCATTGCAATTCATGCGAACGCACAGGGTGGCCGGGGAGAGGCTCGAGGCAGTGTAGTGCGAACGCACCCAGTGGGCTGCGATCGCGGAGGGGGTGAGGTTGGCCAACAGTGCGAACGCGGGTGGGGGTGGTGCGAACGCACTGTGTTGGTGAGGAAGTGGGGGACCGGGTAGTCTAACCCTGTGCGAACACAGCTACTTGCTCGCGAAGGCATAGGGTCCAGCTGGTGATTCTGTGCGAACGCGGGGCTGGGACCGCGAACGCACTTCATTATTTCCTCCAGTCATTTTTAAAAGTCCAAAACAGACCCATTACGGGATTTCACCCTTTTCTCACTTCCTCCTTCTTCTCCAAACCTCCATAGACGAAATTCAAGCCCTCCAACCTCCATAGCTCCATTGGTAAGTGTTCTTAACATCATTTTCTCTTACTTTCATCAACTAATCACTAGATTCTAGGCCTAAAAGTATGAAATCAAAGAAGAAATTAGGGGTTTTGGGGTAGAGTGAGGTTTTTGGGAATTTTGGGTAATTCAACCCCAATTTGGGGTCGGATTTCAAAACAAATTATATATTCTAACTCGTGAGGTTATGGGTGATCGGGTTTTGGCCCGAACCTCGAGTTTGGACCAAGCAGGCCCGGGGTCGAATTTTGATATTTTTGGAAGAATGCTAGAAATTGAATATCTAGGCTATGGGATTGTGTTATTGAGTCTTTATTGATATTATTGAATTAGTTATGCCTATATATCGTTGTTTCGGAGTCAGATTATAAAGGAAAGACGGTCTTAGAGGTTGATTGCTATACTTTAGACCGAGGTAAGTGTCTTGCCTAACTTTTGTGAGGGATTAGGTATTGTATGCTATGTGTTATGTGTTTATCATGTTCAATGTATATGTGAGGTGACGAGAACCTATACATTGTGAGTCAAGCATGCCCGTGAGTCTATTTTTGATAAAAAATCAGTTAATCTTCAAGGGTCTCAGCTATAACCAAACAACTCAATATATATATTGTATGCTTGGATCCTCAATTGAACCAATTTTACTTGCTGGGTGATTTGAACTGTATTTTTCCCACTATGCTGCATTCCTTACCATACACATTGTCTTGCATTGGTGAGGAAGAGTGTAAAGCACGAAGGGTGATGCCGTGCCATGTTTACATTTATTGCAAGCACGAAGGTTAATGTCGTGCCATGATTACATTGATTACAACATACATTGCATTGGTGAGGAAGAGAGTAAAAGCACGAAGGGTGATGCCGTTCCATGTTTACATTTATTGAAAGCACGACGGTTAATGTCGTGCCATGATTACATTGGTTACAACATACA
This sequence comes from Nicotiana undulata, assembly GCA_005239495.1. NCBI lineage: Eukaryota > Viridiplantae > Streptophyta > Magnoliopsida > Solanales > Solanaceae > Nicotiana > Nicotiana undulata. The sequence continues at coordinate 43,692 of ML246236.1, read as the reverse complement.
TTGCATTGGTGAGGAAGAGAGTAAAAGCACGAAGGGTGATGATGTTCCATTGTTATCATTCATACATGTCATTCATACCTTATCAGTTTTCGGTAAATTGTTTCTTTGTTACTTGATGTTAATTAACTGCTCTATCTTACTGTTCTTTTTCCTCTATCTTCTCCCGTTCCCCGTATATGTCTGTTATTCTTCCTTGCTTTGTTATCTGTATTTTGTGTTGTACAATAGGACAGGTGAACGTTATTTGCTAAGTCTAGCCTCGTCACTACTTCAGCCGAGGTTAGGTTCGGCACTTACTCAGTACATGGGGTCTGTTGTACTGATACTACACTGCACTTCTCTATGTTGTGCAGATCTCGCTTCCGTACCCCGTGGACCGCTCTGAGGGAGTCACCTTCAGCCCACATCGAGCTTCAACGTATACCACTGGCATTCGTGGGCCCTGGGGTCTCTCCTGCTATTAGTATCCTGTTGTCTTATTTCTCCTTTCGCTCTAAAGACAATATTGTATTTCCTTTCAGACTTGTATTTAGTATTCTTATAGACAATCCGTGAGGTTGTGACACCCCGATTTTGGGATTTTTGCGATATTGCTATCTTTATCATTTCATTATGCGTTTTTCGGAGTATTATTACATTTCTGATGTAGAACTTTTGAAGTGGTTTTGGTTATTTCAGTAAAGGTTTGAAAGATAATTGTTTTATTACTGTTAAGCTGTTTTAAAAATGTCAAGATGTTGTGTACGTTGTCTTGTCTAGTAGGTTCAACGTTAGACGCAGTCACGGACTGAAAGGTGGGATTTCGGGTCGTGACATGTCGGCTGTAATTTTGATCCCAATGGTTAACTAAAAATTTGAAAATAAAAGTAACCATTAAAGGTGGTTCAAAGATGTGATTTCTGAAATTGAGTTTTCCTATTTGTTAGTTGTTTGGAATGGGTGTTGTCCCAATTGATTTGAATCATAAAAAGGAGTTCAGAACTTAAATTTCAAGTGATTTGGTGTAGATTTAAGCTAGATTTGAGTTAAATTCCAGAGGATGCCCAAGGAAGAAGAAGAATCTATGAAGCTCCATTGATAGGATTTATTTGTATAATAATGTATACTATTGTATAATAGTGTATAAACACCTCTTGTACACTATTGTATACACAATTGATACATTATTTACAGGTATTTGTAGAATTTCTCGCATTTATTCTTCTTCTTCTTCTTCTTCTTCTTCTTCTTCTTCTTCTTCTTCTTCTCATACACATATATACATAGTGTATCACGAATATTTTTATTTACTGTGATTATACATCTTTATACAATTTTATACAACTATTTACATAATGTATCCGTTTGTATAAAAGTATATAACGTTGTATAAAAGTGTATAAGTATCTCTGACGAACTTTGTGTACGATTTTCACTTACAATTCTTGTATAAACTTGTCCAAATCTCCAACAAATAACTTCAAACTTTGTATACAACCTACTTAGACTATTTCTAATAAGTTCAAACAATACCCGCTCCAAATTTCTCACAAAATCATATCTGAAATTTAACAAGATTAGCATTAATTAGGTTTCTCGCTTCTTCTTCTTTTTTTTGTTTTTTTGTTTTTGCGTTTTGTAGTTGTAATAGGTATGTATAAACTTGAGGATAAAAGAGAATAAAAACTCATGGATATTTTATGACTGGAGATATACAAAATCATAAAACGAAAGAAAAAATAATAATTTGGAGAAGTATTGGTTATGGGAGAAGGCATGAATGAGTGTTGACTGAGCGCCTTGATCAATGATTACACTAAAAATGGGGAACTGATTCGTTTTCATTTTTGTTTGTATACGTATTAATTAGATGAGGTTGTTATAGTTAGAGGAAATGAGAAAAGAAAAGATTTTATTAATATTTGATTACATATTTACAAATTTATAACTGGACTAAAATAATGCGAAGTTAACTCATAGAGTACATTATTCTGTAATTTTGTTTATTAAGAATGCTACAAGATGCTACTTGGCAGATAGTGATGTGCCATCACTGTAGCCTACTTGTTTAATGTTTATAGTACTCTGCTGCAGGTTTCGAATTATTTCTGACCAAATTCAACACGTCAAAAGAATGCTCATTGGGATATATTCTGAGAGTTCTAAAATTTATGCCTCTATCATTGCATGCAACAAAGAGAAAGGAAAAATAAATTCCTGATGGGTGATTTACTAGTAATTTGTGAAGGAACATGAGTCACTTAGAATATTGGAACTCTGTGTTTTTGTGGGTGGAGCATTAGTAGTACGGTACTAACTCTGGAGAAATATCAATATACTCCCTCCGTATTAATTTATGTAAACTTATTTGACTGCACACGAAGTTTAAGAAAAAATAAAAAACTTTAAATTTGTGGTGTAAAATGAGGCACAGATATTTTGTGTGACTATAAAATATTGCATAAAAGTAAATTGTTTCCAAATAAAGAAATTAATCATTCTATTTGGCACGCACTAAAAAAAAAATAGGTTCACATAAGTTGAAACGAAAGGAGTACAATTTAATTTCTTCCGGAACATATGTAGGAAGGGTTTTTGGGTCCTAAAGACATCTCAATGAGACAATCAAAGACAACTTTAGACCTAGTGGGGTACGCAAAATGTTGTATAGTCAGTGTTAATGATTCGACTTGGAACTTAGAAGTGAGTTTAGGGCTTCATTTAAGTGTCATGTGATATTGCTTCGTCGAATTTATTTACTAAATAGGCATATAATTAATACTCTCTTTGTTCTAGTTTATGTGATCTATTTTTTTTTTGGTCCGTTCCAAAAAGAATGATCCTTTTATAAATTTGGTAACAATTTAGTTTAAACTTATAATTCTACCCTTAATGAGAAGCTTTTTTAACCACACAAATACTCTGGGCCCCTTTTTAATTTGTTTAGGATAACAAATTTCAAAAGTCTTCATTTTTTTCTTAAACTTCGTGGCCAGTCAAACATGTTCACATAAATTGAAACGGAGGGAGTATGTGAAAGCGGATATATAAAATAAAAATAACACCGCTGGTTAAGCATCTCAAACAACTTATGGAGATTGGAGATTCGATCACCTCATCAAAAGGTTGCTAAATAAAAATAGCAATCTTTACTTTTAAGAAGAGTGAAATGGGAAAGCTAGTGGGTTCCTTTGGAAACTTTCCATGGATTGAAGTGAAAGAGGCACTCAATTGTTTATAATGAAAACAAAAAACGAAAAGAAGGGATTGGATGATCTTGGTGGGAACTTTTTGTCTGCCATAGGACAGGCATTATTGTGATGATCGTTCCACCTTGAAAAAGGTCAAATACAATGACTCCCAATTCAAATCCATTTCAAAATTTGTGGCAAAAAAGTTGTTTACTTAGTAACCTATAGTTACAAGTCATGTGTGAGATTATAAATTTCTATGAGCTTTGTGCATGGCCCCTCCATTTGTAAACCATGACACAAGTCGGTTTCGGTTGTAAAACATATAGTAATCGTGGATGTCCATTACTCCCATTACTTTTATCTATGATGTAAATAACTTCCCATTACTTATCTTTTTTATGATTGTAACTCCCACACCTCCCTAACCTCTCCCCATGATCTTTCCCCATGATCTCAAAGGTTAATGTCATGTTTAAGACAATCCTTTTGTAACCTACAATGTAATAGTATAAATAGAGGCATGACATGTAATATGAGATACACTTGAACACTTGATGAAATAAGAAAGTTATCTCTTCTTTTCTTATTCTACTTATTTTTTTGTCTTATATTGTTACTTTGAGCTACATTTTTTGATACGTTATCAGCACGAAGTTGAGCTCTTTTCGTTGTTAAGGTATATTTGTTTATTTTGTTTTCTTCGTCGTATATTTTGATTTCATGATTAGTATATTTAATATACAATTTCATAATTTCTCACATCTTTAGATATGTGTAAAAATAAAGAATTCTATGTTTCTTTGTTTTAAGTTATTCGCATGATTGTTATGTGAAAGTTGCTAATTTTCATGTTAGTAGAATTAATTGATAGAAAAATACTTGTTTTATGTTGTTCGATATTTGAAATTGTGTTAAAGTTAGAAGATATTTTTTGTTCTAGTTAACATCAAAGATATACTAATAATTTGAAGGGGAAAAAAAATACTTTTCTATGAAATTATCACTTTAGTGTATATAGATCACAAATTTTATATTATGTCATTTTTAAGATTCTTTACACTACTATCCTAATGATTTCTAATTATTAATCTTCTTTGATAGTTTTCACTATCTCGAATTTGTCAAAGCTTGTGTTTGTGGCACTTGATATTTCTGGAAAGAATGACCTATCATGGGTTCTTGATGCTGAGATTCACTTAGCCGCTAAAGGCCTTGGTGACACCATTACTCAGGGTAATAAGGCATCGAGCCAGGACAAAGCGAAGGCCATGATTTTCCTTCGTCATCATTTGGATGAAAGTTTGAAGGTTGAATATATAACAACGAAAGATCCACCTGAAATGTGGACTGGCCTGAAGGAAATGTATGATCACCTTAAGGCTACGTTATTGCCAAGGGCTCGATATGAGTGGATGCACTTATGGTTGCAAGATTTTAAGACCGTAAGTGAGTCTAACTCTGTTGTATTTCGAATAACTTCCAGTTGAAATTATGTGGGGATGTTTTGAATGATGAGAATTTATTGGAAAAGACTCTTACGACTTTTCATGCCTCAAATATGGTACTACAACAGCAATACCGTGAAAGGAGTTTTAAAAAGTATTTTGAATTGATCTCATGCCTTCTGGTGGCTGAGCAACATAATACCCTTTTGCTAAAAAATCATGAAGCCCGTCCCACAGGGTCAGGCTTCCTAAAGAGAATATGACAACTAGACGTGATAATCATGGCCATACGAATGTACGTGGGCATGACAATTGTAAGAGACGATATAATAGTCGTCATCGTGGTGGTCATGGCAAACGAGAGAACAATATGGGTTCTCAAAACAATCCTTCAAAAGGCAAAAGCGGTAACTGCCACCGCTGTGGCATGAAAGGTCATTGGAAATTTGAATGCCAAGCACCTAAGTATTTTGTCAGGCTTTATCAAAACTCCATCAAAAGAAAGGAAAATAATGTTGGAGCATCTTCTGCTAATGCCCCAGTGAAGTCTCACTTGACCTTTAAAAATGATTTTGAGGCAGGGCCTTCAAACAAAAATGATGACAATGCCGAGGCAAATCATGCTTTGAATGATGATGATTTTGAAGGCCTCGATGATCTTACTCATTTGGAAGTTGAATACTTCTTTGGAGATCAAAACTAAAGTTTGATCGTTAAACTAGGGAATGTAATTATGTTGTTATTTTTATTTCCGATAATTTTTCTCTCTCGTTTTAAAGTTATTTTTATGTTCAAGTAGTACTTAAGTTGTCATGTGTTATTGTTAGTTTTTCCGTATTTCTCATGGTGTACTTTTATTTTTTATGAAGAAAATAAAATTTCCCAGTCTTCAATTGGATCCAAGACGAGTAATGAAGATTTATGCCTTTTGGACAGTGCTACAACTCACACAATATTAAGAGAAAAGAAATTTTTCTCTTGTTTGGTTATGAAAAAGGCATATGTTAATACAATATCTGGTAGTACAAAGTTAATTGAGGGCTCTGAAAGAGCGGCCTTATTACTACTAGGAGGAACGGTATTAACTATTGATAATGCATTGTATTGTAGTAAGTCTCAAAGAAACTTGTTGAGTTTCAAAGCTATTCGCCAAAATGGCTACCATGTTGAGACCTCTAACCAAGGAAAGGTTGAATACCTTTATATTACTACAATAAAAGCGGGGGGGAAATGTGTGCACGAAAAATTACCCGCATTTTCTTCTGGATTGTACCACACAAATATTGGTGTGGTTGAATCATATGCCATAGTAAATAAAAGGTTTACTACTTCTAATGATCTTATCATTTGGCATGATCGGTTAGGCCATCCTAGTTCTAACATGATGCGCTGAATAATAGAGTATTCAAATGGGCACACATTGAAGAATAAGAAGATTCTTCAATTTAAGGAATTCTCTTGTGCTGCTTGGTCTCAAGGAAAATTGGTTACTAAACCATCAGCAGTTAAAGTTGGGATTGAATCCCCTGCATTTCTGGAACGTATACAGGGTGATATATTTGGGCCTAGACACCCTCCATGTGGACCATTCAAGTATTTTATGTTCTTGATAGATGCATCTACAAGATGGTCACATGTGTGTTTATTATCAACTCGTAATATGGCATTTGCGAGATTGTTGGCCCAAATAATAAGGTTAAGAACACAATTTCCAGATTATGCAATTAAGACAATTCGTCTTGATAATGCTGGTGAATTTACATCTCAGACCTTTACTGATTATTGTATGGCCACTGGAATAAAAGTTGAGCATCCAGTTGCTCATGTTCATACTCAAAATGGTCTAGCAGAATCATTGATTAAACGTCTCCAATTAATAGCTAGACCATTGCTAATGAGGACAAAACTTCCCCTTTCAATGTGGGGACATGCTATTTTGCATGCAACAGCACTTGTGCGCATAAGGCCAACCAGTTATCATGAAGTCTCCCCATTACAGTTGGCTTTTGGTCAGGAGCCAAATATTTTCCATCTAAGAATTTTTGGATGTGCGGTATATGTTCCAATTGCTCCATCACAACGCACAAAGATGGGTCCCCAAAGAAGGTTGGGAGTATATGTTGGCTATGAATCTCCTTCTATTATTAAATATCTAGAGCCTATGACAGGAGATTTGTTTAAAGAAAGATTTGCCGATTGTCATTTTGATGAATCCGTTTTTCCAACATTAGGGGGAGAAAATAAACAGCTGGAAAAAGAGATAGATTGGAACGTATTATCTCTATCTCATTTGGATCCTCGTACAAATCAATGTGAACAAGAAGTTCAAAAGATTATTTATATGCAAAATATTGCAAATAAATTGCCAAATGCATTTACTAACCTTCCACGGGTTACTAAATCGCACATTCCAGCTGTAAATGCTCCAATTCGAGTTGATGTCCCAGCTGGACAGTATGATAATGCAGATGAGTCTAGGCCACGCCTTAAATGTGGTAGACCAATCGGTTCAAAGGATAAAAATCCTCGAAAAAGGAAAGGAGCAAATGATCAAGTTGATCATAACATGGAGGCAATTGCTCAGAGGAACATAAAGACATAGTAATTGATAAGACATCACAGGAGGTTCTAGTACCTCGAAATGATAAAAATGAAGAGATATCAATAAGTTATGTCTCTACGAAAAAAAAGTGGAACCAAAATAACGTTGTTATTAACAACAATTTTGCATATAATGTTGCAGTTGACATAATGCAACAAGATGAGGATCTTGAGCCAAAATCTGTCGATGAATGTAGACAAAGAAATGATTGTCCAAAATGGAAAACGCAATTCAAGCAGAACTGGCTTCACTCAAAAAAACGTAAAGTTTTCGGACCAATAGTTCGAACGCCTGAAGGTGTCAAGCCAGTGGGGTACAAATGGGTTTTTGTGCGAAAACGAAATGAGAAAGGTGAAGTCGTAAGATATAAAGCATGACTTGTTGCACAAGGGTATTCACAAAGGCATGGCATTGATTATACGAAAACATATTCTCCTATGGTAGATGCAATTAACTTCAGGTATCTAATAAATCTTGCAGTCCATAAAAAGCTTAATATGCGGTTGATGGATGTTGTCACAGCCTACTTATATGGATCCTTGGACAATGAAATTTTTGTGAAAATCCCTGAAGGATTTAAAGTTCCTGAAGCACATAAAAGTTTAAGGGAAACTTGTTTAATAAAGCTTCAGAAATCTTTATACGGATTGAAGAAATCAGGGAGAATGTGGTACAATCGTCTTAGCGAGTATTTGCTAAAGGACGGGTAAAATGACCCTATTTGCCCTGTGTGTTTATTAAGAGGTCTGGATCTGAATTTGTCATCATAGTTGTGTATGTTGATGACTTGAATATCATTGAACTTCTAAAGAGCTTCCAAAGGTATGACGACCCGACCGGTCGTTTCGGGAATTTAAGCTCCGTTCGGTGGTGTAAATTCATAAACAAATTCACTTTGTGTATATCGACCTGCGTGCATGGTTAGATTCAGTTACCGGGTAATTCAGAGTCGAATTGGAAGAAATATTTCAGTTTTGGAAGCTTAAGTGATGAAAGTTGACCGGAGGTTTGACTTTTGTGTAAACGACCTCAGAATGAGTTTTGGTTGATGTTACAGCTTCGTATGATGATTTTGGACTTAGGCACGTTTCCGGAATTGGATTTGGAGGTCTGTAGAGTGATTTGAGGTAATTTGGCGAAAGTTAGAATTTCAGCGATTTCGGCCGATAGGTGAAATTTTGATATCAGGCTCGGAATGGAATTCTGAGAGTGGATGTAGGTCCGGTGTGTCATTTGTGGCTTGTCTGCAAAATTTCACGTCATTCCGGGTTGAATTGATAGGTTTCGACGCGAGTCTTGATAGTAGAAGTTTTGAAAATTCATAAGTTTGGATTTTGGTTTGATCCGTCGTTTTAGTGTTATTGTATGTTCTTTGAAACCTTGAGCGAGTTTGTGTTAGGTTATGTGACTTGTGTGTGTGGTTGGACGGGGTCCCGGGGGCCTCGGGCGTGTTTCGGATGGGTGTCGGGTCCATTTTCCTTATTTTTGAACAGCTGAAATTGCCTTCTGGTTTCCTTCTATGCGATCGCATAGGAGTAGCCGCGATCGCATAGAGTCTCTTTGAGCAGCCCAGATTTTCCTTCAGTGCGATCGCAAATGCACGTCTGCGATCACATACCTCCACAAACCATACACTCCGCGATCGCATCTTTCCCTTCGCGTTCGCACATTGTAATATAGGGCTGGGCAATAGACATTGTTTCTTCTTCGCGATCACATAGCAGCCCTGCGTTTGCAGTGTGTCCTTTCCCTCCTTCTCCGCGTTCGCATACCCCTTGTCGCGTTCGCGGTGCACCTGGACATTGACCATAGACCTCTTCTATGCGATCGCATCAACTCATTCGCGATCGCATAGTATCTTTTGCCAGCAACAACTTTTCCTCTTCGCGATTGCAATAGCTGTTCCTCGATCGCGATTCATTACACGCCTGGGCAGAATATAAGTGACTAAAATACGGAGTTTTACCATTTTTGACATATTTTGACTTCTAGAACTCGGTTTTGGGCGATTCTACGAGGGTCTTTCACACAAATCGAATGGGTAAGTATTCTTCCACTATAATTAACTATATTTCATGAATTAGTTCTTGTTTTTATCAGTTAATTTGAGTTTTGGGTTGAGGGAATTGTGGGTTTTGAAAGAAAATTTCTAAGAGGAAATTTCATGATTTGAAAGACCAAATGACATCGGAATTTGATAAATTTAGTATGGGTGAACTCATATCGGAATGGATAATCAAAATTTGCAAAAATCTGTTGGGTTCCGAGGTGCGGTCCCGGGGGTCGACTTTTGGGTCGATTTTTATAAATTAGTAAAGATTGAAACTTTATTATTCAGAATCATTCCTTATACGTATGTGTAATTTGAAGTTGTTTTAGGTTATTTTAAGCCGTCCAGAGGTCTTTCCGCCCGAGAAGTTCATTTTTGAGTACCGGTTGGTCGTCTTTGAGGTAAGTATCTTGCCTAACCTTGTGTGGGGGAACTACCCCTTAGGATTGAGTCTTCCTTGTTGATTGTAGTCCGTTTATACGAGGTGACGAGTGCGTACTCAGACGTATTTGCTAATAGATTGACCTTTTAGGATTCATAGGTTCTTGTGTTACCTGTGTATGAGTTGTAATTGTTACATTTGCATCCTTGGTTGTTAATTTCATTATTTCCGGATTAAATTAGGATTACTTACTTTTGGATTCTTTCGTTGATTATTTGATCCTAATTGACTTAACTGAATATTTTACCGCTCTTATCTTTATGCTATATTTGCTTCCTAAATTTGTCAAATGGACTATATTAGTGTTATCTAGTTTTATAGTTGCGTAGCCGTAGTTAGAACATCCGTTAGTTGGTGTCAAACATGCTCATGAGTCTTACATTGTAGTTCCTATGATTCCTCCTTTATGTGCTACTTGGGTCAGTTGATAAACATTTATGTTGTGGGTGTTTCCTTGATGTTGCCTATTTCTGGAAATTCATTTAAGTTGAGTTTATTCCGTAAAGTTAAATTGCTTAAGCGAGATTGGTTATAGTTGTTTTCCCTTGCCGGGATGGTGTTTTTTTCATTCTTGACTCCCTTGCCGGGATGGTGTGTGTCACGACCAAAATCTGAACTTAGGTCGTGATGGTGCCCAACGCCGGGGTAATGCAAGCCAACACTTGTGTTACTAACGAGATTACCTCATTTGATAGATTATTCCGAAACCTTGCCAATTTTTAAGGTTAACTTGAAAGGTGAAAACATGTAACTTAGCTAATTTAAATCAACACAACCAAAAGGACCGTAGATAACATATATACAATGCCCAAAATATAATATCTACTACGTGTGCCAAGACCTAGTATCACAAGTCTACGGGCGGACTAGTGGAATATACAACATAAGTAGAATAACTGTGCTACTCTCTGAAGTAAATGGAAAGAAATAGACAAAAGACAACTCCAAAGTGCTGCTGAGGGTCGCCAAGGGGAGCAGCTCACCGTGGAGTCGGGTACGGAGTATGCCCTCAAGATCAAGCTCCGGTCAGATAACTAGAAGCACCTGCCTCAGAACTTGTACAATTAAGTACAAAAGTGTAGCATGAGTACATATAAACAAATATGTACCCAGTGAGTATCCCGTCTAATCTCGAAGAAGTAGTGACGAGAGGTCGACGTGATACTTACTAGGGTCAAGATGTAGTAATATAAGTGAATGAAGACTAGGCAGGGATAGTAGTTCCAGAAATTTCAAGACATGAAAATATCAAGTATAAGTTTACAATTCACCTCTGCATGTCAAATCACACTAGTATAAAATAAACTAACTTTTCCTTTTCACATAAAGCAATTTATATGATAACAACAAGACTCTCAGTCAAACTACATATCATATAGTATGCCGAAGCGTACGGCCGAAGCGTCGCGAAAATAAAATGTGCACTGCCGAAGGTCGAACGACTCGAACCATAGATGCATCTATTACCCAGCTCGCGAATCGAACATGCGACGCGGTTGACATAATAATAAGGCTAACCCGCTCGCGAATCATACATGCGGCGCGGGTGCTCGTATACATACACAGAATTATCAAGAAATCCAGGAATTCAATAGAGATTATACTTGCAAACAAGAACTTAAGCAACTGAAATTTTTGAACGTAACCTCCTAATATTCTCATTCTAATTAAAGGGCAATAAGCAACTCAAAATACATTTAGGGGTACATGTAAGGCACATAAAGCATGCTCGTGATTTCTAAAACTACCCGACATGGCATAATAGTAGCTACGCACGGACTCTCGTCACTTCGTGCGTATGTATCCCCCACAAATAAGGACGTTTAAATCATGTATAATTACCTATGGGGAAAATTCCCTCTTACAAGGTTAGAAAGGAGACTCGCCTCGTGTCGAATCTACTTCTCAAACCAAGAACGCGCCCAAAACTTCGAACTCTACACCCGAGGACTCGAAACTAGCCAAATGTTACACAAATATATCAATTCATGCTCAGAGTATGGAAATTCTCCTACTTATTTAGTAAATTCATCATTCTCGAAGAAATCCCAAAATTCGCCCCCGGGCCCGCACACTCGGATTCCAAAATTTCTCAAAGGAAACACTCACCCATTCGCGGAAAATTCCCTAAATTCTCGAAAGCCCGAGGTTACTACCCATTTCCTTGATTTTCACTAATTATGAAGGTTAATATAACTAAGAATTCATGAATTAAACTAACACTAGGATAGAGTTTACTTACCTTATCAGTAGCTAGGCCGTGGAGCAGTTTTCCCAAGCTCTCAAGGTCTCAAATGGTGGAAGAAATGAAGAAAATGGACATTTCCCGTGTTTAAAAGAAACACACTGCCTAACAGTGGTTCCGCACCTGCGGAAATGGACAAGAGGGCCTGGGATCGCACCTGCGGAGAGGAGCTCGCACCTGCGGCTCCACTCCTGTGGAAACTTGTCCGCACCTGCGAGAATGGTCTTCCTCACCCGGGGCCGCACCTGCGGGGCTTTGGATCGCAGGAGCGGTCCCGCACCTGTGACTGGAAACCACACCTGCGGTCACACCAGATTTGGTGCACCAGCAGCTGAAGCTGCTGGTTTTTAGACTCGTTTGGTGCCCGAGAGGCACTTGGCCCAACCCGAGCCCCCGTCCAATTATACCAACAAGTTCTAAATCATAACACAGCTCGCTCGAGCCTTCGGAACACTCAAGAAAACGCTGAAACTCAAAATCACACCTCAAAACCCCTAGAATCAAAACTTAAGAACTTCATGCTCTTGAATTCGATATCAATACGCCGAACCGACCTATACTACTCGGAATGACACCAAATTTTGCAAGCAAGTCCTAAATGACATAACGGAACTATTCCCGATCTCGAAATTCCATTCGGACCTTGATAACACAAAAACACGTTCCAAACCAAATTTCAAACTTAAGGAATTTTCTCATTTCTATATCGGCGCCGAAACGCTCCTGGGTCATCGAAAACCCATTATGAACATACGCCCAAGTCCGAAATCATCATACAAATCTATTGAAACTGTTGGAACTCGATTCCAAGGTCGTTTGCTCAAAATGTTGACCGAAGTCAAATTTGGCCAAAAATGCCAACCTTAAGGATTTAAGTGTTCCTATACCACTCTATACACTTTGGAATCCCGAACCACCCGACCCCGCAAGTCATAAATCACAATAAGTCGCTATGGGAAGTTTCATTTAGGGGAAAGGGGTCCGATAACGCAAAATGACCGATCGGGTCGTTACATTCTCCACCTCTTAAACAAATGTTCGTCCTCGAACGGGTCTAGAATCATACCTGAAGTGCTGAATAAGTTCGGATATTTTCTCCGAATGTCCTCCTCGGACTCCCAAGTCGCTTCCTCGACTGGTTGGCCCCTCCACTGGACCTTCACAGCAAAAACTCTCTTGGATCTCTTCTGGCGATCCTGCCTATCAATAATAGAAACTGGATCCTCCTCGTAGCCCAACCTCTCATCCAACTGAATAGTGCTGAAATCGACCACGTGCGAGAAGTTGGCTCGGTACCTCCAGAGCATGGACACGTGAAAAACCGGATGAACTCCTGATAAACTGGGAGGTAAAGCAAGCTCATAAGCAACCTCTCGACCTCGCCTCAACACCTCGAAAGGACCTATAAACCTCGGGCTCAGCTTTCCCTTCTTCCCGAATCTCATAACAACCTTCATCGGCGAGACCTTCAAAAGAACCTTGTCTCTCTCCATAAATGACACATCACGTGCCCTCTAATCCGCGTAACTCTTCTGCCGGGACTGTGCTGTGCGGAGCCTTTCCTGAATCAACTTCACTTTCTCCAAAGCATCCTTGACCAGGTCGGTGCCATATAACTTAGCCTTGCCAGGCTCAAACCACCCGACAGGAGAAAGACATCGCCGACCATACAAAGCCTCAAATGGAGCCATCTCGATGCTGGACTGATATTTATTATTGTAAGCAAACTCGGCCAAAGGCAAGATCTGGTCCCACTGACCTCCAAAGTCAATCACACATGCCCTGAGCATGTCCTCCAATATCTGAACTGTACACTCTGACTGACCATCGGTCTGAGGGTGAAATGCTGTGCTGAGATCTATCTGGGTACCCATCTAATTATGCACTGCTCTCCAGAAATGTGAGGTGAACTGAGGACCTCGATCTGATATAATGGACACTGGCACACCGTGCAGCCGGACTATCTCCCGAATAAAGATCTGGGCCAACCTCTCAGAAGTATAAGTGGTAGCCACTGGAATGAAATGCGCCGATTTGGTCAATCTATCTACAATGACCCAAACCGCGTCAACCTTCCGCAACGTCCGAGGCAACCCAACCACGAAGTCCATAGTGATGCGCTCCCACTTCCACTCAGGAATGGGCATCTGCTGAAGTAGGCCTCCTGGCCTCTGGTGCTCATACTTCACCCGCTGGCAATTAAGACACCTAGCCACATACTTGACTATATCCTTCTTCATCTGCCTCCACCAGAAATGCTGTTTCAAATCACGATACATCTTCGTAGCACCAGGGTGAACAGAATACCGTGAACTGTGAGCCTCTTCTAGAATCCTCTCCCTCAGGACATTAACATTAGGAACACATAATCGGCCCTGAAGCCTCAGAACACCATCCTCACCAATAGTAACCTCTTTGGCACCACCCTGAATCACTATCTCCCGCAGCTCTGCCAAGTACAGATCATCAAACTGCCGGGACTTAATCTCCCCCAATAACGAAGACTGAGCAACCACATGTGCTAGAACTTGACGAGGCTCAAAAAGGTCTAATCTCACCAGGAGATTAGCCAAGGACTGAATGTCCAAGGCTAGAGGTCTCTCCTCTGCTGCAATACAAGCCAAGCTACCCATACTCTCTGCCTTCCTGCTTAAGGCATCTGCTACCACGTTTGCCTTGCCCGGATGATAAAGAATGGTGATATCATAATCCTTCAGCAACTCAAGCCACCTGCGCTGCCTCAAATTTAGATCGCTCTGCTTGAACAAGTGCTGCAAGCTGCGGTGGTATGTATAAACCTCACACGATACCCCATACAAGTAATGCCTCCAAATCTTAAGAGCAAGAACAATCGCCGCCAACTCTAAATCGTGCACATGGTAATTTTTCTCATGGACCTTCAGTTGGCGCGAAGAATAAGCAATAACTCTTCCTTTCTGCATCAACACACACCCCAAACCAACGCGTGAAGCGTCGCAATACACTGTATACATCCCTGAACCAGAAGGCAATACTAGAAGTGGTGCTGAAGTCAATGCTGCCTTGAGCTTCTGAAAGCTTGCCTCGCACTCGTCGGACCATCAGAACGGGGCATTCTTCTGAGTCAATGGGGATGCAATGGATGAAAACCCCTCCACAAATCGGCGATAATAATAGCCTGCTAGGCCCAAGAAGCTTCTGATCTCTATAGCTGAAGTAGGAAGCGACCAACTCTGAACTGCCTCAATCTTCCGGGGATCAACCTTGATACCCTCTCCGGATACCACATGTCCCAAGAATGCCGCGGAATCCAACCAAAACTCACACTTGGAGAACTTAGCATATAACTTCTGTTCTTGCAAAGTCTAGAGCACAACTCTAAAATGCTGCTCGTGATCCCCCAGGCTACGTGAGTAAATCAAGATGTCATCAATGAACACAATGACAAAGGAATCAATATACGGCCCGAACACCATATTCATCAAGTCCATGAATACTGCTGGGGCATTAGTCAAGCCAAAGGACATCACCAGGAACTTATAGTGGCCATATCTCGTACGGAAAGTAGTCTTCGCAACATCTGAGGCCCGAATCTTCAACTGTTGATATCCTGATCTCAAATCGATCTTAGAAAACACCCTAGCACCTTGCAACTCGTCAAACAAATCATCGATGCGCGGCAGAGGATACTTTTTCTTAATGGTGACCTTGTTTAACTGGCGGTAATCAATACACATCCGCATAGACCCATCATTCTTCTGCACAAATAGGACTGGAGCACCCCAGGGCGATACACTTGGTCTGATAAACCCCTTAGCCAACAACTCCTCAAGTTGCTGCTTCAACTCTTTCAGATCCATACGGTACGGAGGAATAGATATAGGTTGGGTGCTTGGAGCTACATCAATGCAGAAATCAATACCACGATCCGGAGGCATGCTCGAAAGGTCCGAAGGAAATACATCAGCAAACTCTCGAACAACTAGCACTGAATCAATCGTCGGAGACTCGGCGGTGGTGTCCCGCACATAAGCAAGATAGGCCAGACAACCCTTCTCGACCATATGTCGAGCCTTCATGAATGAAATAACCCAGCTGGCTTCACTAACTTAGGAACCTCTCCACTCCAGCCTAGGCGACTTGGGCATGGCTAAAGTAACTGTCTTGGCATGGCAATCCATCATGGAATGATAAGGAGATAGCCAATCCATGCCTAAAATAACCTCAAAATCGTCCATGTCGGGCAATAAAAGGTCCGCTCTAGTCTCAAACCCATAGAAGGTGATCACACAAGACCGATAGATCCGATCTACCACCATATAGGACAATCAAAGGACTCATGAGGAACATCCAAGAAACAAGAAAATAAGGCTGACACATATGAATAAGTGGATCTTGGATCAAATAGTACTGATGCCTCCCTACCACATACTGAAATAGTACATGTGATCACGGTGTCTGAGGCCACTGCATCTGCTCGGGACGGAATAGCATAGAATCTAGCTGGTGTACTTGAAGATGGACCTCCGCTGGACCGAATAGGAGCTAGCTGAGCCCCCCTGCCTGACCTCCATCTTTGGGATGACCTCTACTAGTTTGTCCTCCACCTCAGGGTGGACGGGGCACCGATGATGGGTATGTAGGCCGGTAACTCTGCTGAACAGCCTTGCCCCCAAGCCTGGGACAAGTCCTCCTCATATGGCCTGACTCCCCACACTCATAACATCTCACTGGTGACATGACCTGCTGCCCTAAAGAAGAACCCTGGATAACTGGGGGACGATGAGAACCCTCTGGCATGGCACTGAAGTAAGAACCAAAAGACCCCTGATGACCGGAATACCCGCCGGAGTAACCCCAAATGGCTGGTGGGCAGTAAGAACTCTCCAGCATGGTACTGAAATAAGGCCTCACTAGAGCACCATAGGGGGTGGGGGTGGTGGAGGAGCTGAATATTGAGGCCTCCTAGGCTGGCCTCTACTGAACTACCCCTGCCCCTGCCTGGGGCACCTCTAAAATCTCCAGAAAATCTAACTTTCTTGTCCTGCTAACCTTGATCTCTGCCCCTCGATCAATAACCCTCAATCAGACGAGCTATCTCGATCATAAGCTGATAGGGGGTACCCATCTCCACCTCTTGGGCCATGTTGGCCCTAATACCTGAGTGCAGCCCAGCTACGAATCTCCACACTATCTCAGCGTCAGTTGGAAGTATCATAAGGGCATGACGAGGCAACTCAGAAAACCTGGGCTCGTAGTTTGTCACTGACATCTGTCCCTTCTCCAGCTGCTCAAACTCATATCGCAGCTCTTCCTTCTCGGAGGGTGGAATATATCTGTCCAGAAACAACTGAGTGAACTGCTCCCAAGGGATAGAAGGGGAACCTGCTTGTCTACCCAGGATATACGACTGCTACCATCTATGAGCCTTGACCTCAAGCTTAAAGGTAGTGAAATCCACTCCATGGGACTCTAATATCCTCATGTTCTGCAGTCATTCCCTGCACCTGTCAATGAAGTCCTGAGCATCCTCACCTCGCTCACCCCCAAAGACTGGAAGGTGAAATCAAGTCCATCTATCCAATAACTTCTGCGGATCACCATCCGCAGCTGGTCTGAGCTCTGGTGCTACTACTACTGGCTGGACCTCACCCACAGACAGTGTACCCGGGGTATGATGTAATGCTGCTGTCTGACCTGTAGCCGAGGTAGTAGGGTTCTGGACTCCCCCTCCTGCCTGAGAAGTGGCAGGATCCGCTGGAAATAAACCAGCCTGGGACATAGTGTCCATAAATCACATCATACGGCCCATGACCTCCCGGAAGCCTGAGCCGTCATGAAGTCCACTGGAGCAGGATCTACTGGGGGCACCTTGTCCCACTCCTCAATGATAGAATCCTCTGGTGGTGGTGAAATTGGAACAGCTCTGGGACGCCCTCGTCCCCTACCTTGGGCCGGTGACATCCCCCGATCTCTGCCACGACCTCTAATGGCAGGGGTAGCGGCCCCTCCCGGGTCTGGGACATCGGATGCGCGCGTCCTCACCATCTGTGAGAGAATAGAAGAATGAGTTTTTTTTGTACACCATCGGCTGTACGATAGAATATGAATAAAGAGAGGCTTCCTAACAGCCTATAGCATCCTGAAGATAAGTACAAACGTCTTCGTACTGATCCGTAAGACTCTACTGGGCCTGCCCGTGACTCGTGAGACATACGTGAACCTAGAGCTCTGATACCATGTTGTCACGACCCAAATCCGAACTCAGGTCGTGATGGCGCCCAACGCCGGGGTCAGGCAAGCCAACACTTGTGTTACTAACGAGATTACCTTATTTGATAGATTATTCCGAAACCTTGCCAATTTTTAAGGTTAACTTGAAAGGTGAAAACATGTAACTTAGCCAATTTAAATAACCACAACCAAAAGGACCGTAGATAACATATATACAGTGCCCAAAATATAATATCTACTACGTGTGCCAAGACCTAGTGTCACAAGTCTACGGGCGGACTAGTGGAATATACAACATAAGTAGAATAATTGTGCTACTGTCTGAAGTAAATGGAAAGAAATAGCCAAAAGACAACTCCAAAGTGATGCTGAGGGTCGCTAAGGGGAGCAGCTCACCGTGGAGTCGGGTACGGAGTATGCCCTCAAGATCATGCTCCGGTCAGATAACCAGAAGCACCTGCCTCAAAACCTGTACAATTAAGTAAAGAAGTGTAGCATGAGTACATATAAACAAATATGTACCCATTGAGTATCACGTCTAATCTAGAAGAAGTAGTGACGAGAGGTAGACGTGATACTTACTAGGGTCAAGAATTAGTAATATAAGTGAATGAAGACTAGGCCGGGATAGTAGTTCCAGAAATTTCAAGACATGAAAATATCAAGTATAAGTTTACAATTCACCTCTGCATGTCAAATCACACTAGTATAAAATAAACTAACTTTTCCTTTTCACATAAAGCAATTTATATGATAACAACAAGACTCTCAGTCAAAATATATAGCACATAGTATGCCGAAGCGTACGACCGAAGCGTCGCGAAAATAAAATATGCACTGCCGAGGGTCGAACGGCTCGAACCATAGATGCATCTATTACCCAGCTCGCAAATCTAACATGCGACGCGGTTGGCATAATAATAAGGCTACCCCGCTCGCGAATCATACATGCGACGCGGGAGCTCGTATACATACACAGTATTATCAGGAAATCCAGGAATTCAATAGAGATTATACTTGCAAACAAGAACTTAAGCAACTTAAATTTTTGAACGTAACCTCCTAATATTCTCATGCTAATTCAAGGGAAATAAGCAACTCAAAATACATTTAGGAGTACATGTAAGGCACATAAAGCATGCTCGTGAGTCCTAAAACTACCCGACATGGCATAATAGTAGCTACGCACGGACTCTCGTCACTTCGTGCGTGCGTAGCCCCCAGAAATAAGGACGTTTAAATCATGTATAATTACCTATGGGGACAATTCCCTCTTACAAGGTTAGAAAGGAGACTCACCTCGTGTCGAATCTACTTCTTGGACCAAGAACGCACCCAAAACTCCGAACTCTACACCCGAGGACTCGAAACTAGCCAAATGTTACACCAATATATCAATTCATGCTCAAAGTATGGAAATTCTCCTACTTATTTAGTAAATTCATCTTTCTTGAAGAAATCCCAAAATTTGCCCCCAGGCCCGCACACTCGGATTCCAAAAATTCTCGAAGGAAACACTCACCCATAGCCTAAGGATCATTAATATACGATTTTTACTTGATTTCATAGCCTATTCGCGGGAAATTCCCTAAATTCTCAAAAGCCCTAGGTTACTACCTATTTTCGTGATTTTCACTAATTAAGAAGGTTAATTTAACTAAGAATTCATGCATTAAACTAACACTAGGATATAGTTTACTTACCTTATCAGTAGCTAGGCCGTCGAGCAGTTTTCCTAAGCTCTCAAGGTCTCAAATGGTGGAAGAAATGAAGAAAATGGACATTTCCCGTGTTCAAAAGAAACACACTGCCTAACAGTGGTTCCGCACATGCGGCTTGAGGACCGCACATGCAGTCTCGCACCTGCGAAAATGGACAAGAGGGCTTGGGATTGCACCTGCCGAGAGGAGTTCGCACATGCGGCTCCGCTCGTGCGAAAACTTGCCCGCACCTGCGAGAATGGTCTTCCTCACCTGGGGCCGCACCTGCGAGGATTTGGACCGCAGCAGCGGTCCCGCACCTGTGACTGGGCAACCGCACCTGCGGTCACACCAGATTTGGTGCAGCAGCAGCTGAAGCTGCTAGTTTTTAGCCTCGTTTGGTTCCCGAGAGGCACCTGGGCCCACCTGAGCCCCCGTCCAATTATGCCAAAAAGTCCTAAATCATAACACGGACTTGCTCGAGCCTTCAGAACATTCAAGACAACGCTGAAACTCAAAATCACACCTCAAAACCCCTAGAATCAAAACTTAAGTACTTCAAGTTCTTGAATTCGATATCAATACGCCGAACTGACCTATACTACTCGGAATGACACCAAATTTTGCAAGCAAGTCCTAAATGACATAACGGAACTATTTCAGGTCTCGGAATTCCATTCGTACCTTGATAACAAAAAAACACGTTCCAAACCAAATTTCAAACCTAAGGAATTTTCTCATTTCTATATCGAGCGCCGAAACGCTCCCGGGTCATCGAAAACCCATTCCGAACATACACCCAAGTTCGAAATCATCATACAAAGCTATTGGAACTGTCAAAACTCAATTCCGAGGTCGTTTGCTCAAAATGTTCACCGAAGTCAAATTTGGCCTAAAAGGCCAACCTTAAGGAACTGAGTGTTCCTATATACACTTCCGAATCCCGAACCACCCGACCCCGAAAGTCATAAATCACAATAAGCCGCTATGAGAAGTTTCATTTAGGGGAACGGGGTCCGATACCGCAAAACGACCGATCGGGTCGTTACAGTGTATTTTTTATTATTGTTTGTGTTGTTATGATATTGTTTGCATTGTTGATTCCCTTGCTGGGACGTTGTGATTTATGGTTCCTATTGATGATTTGTTTCGTCAATTTGTTGTTATTTATTTATTTATACACGAGCGGATATTCCATGCCGAATAATTATGAGGTTATGCACGAGGGGACAACTCGAGCCGAGTGATTCTGAGGTTATGCACGATGGGACATTATGTGCCGAGTGATTATTTATTTATGTACGAGGGGACATTCCGTGCCGAGTGATTATTTATTTATGCACGAGGGGACATTCCATGCCGAGTGATTATTTATTTTAGCACGAGGGGACATGCCGTGCCGTTTCTATTTATTTATTGTGAGGATGAGAGTAAAAGCACGAAGGGTGATGCCATGCACTTGTCTTCGCATTATATTTTTCCGTGTCCTTGTTTGATTTTTACTGCATTTGTTTAAGAGTTAATATTCTGTTGTTTTAATCCAGATATTCATACTGATCTCTTACTACATTTATTGACAAGACAAGTTTTGAGTGCGGACTGAGTCCCAATAGATTTACCTTGAGGAGATTATGATTATGAGATTTTACTGAAAAGTATTATTGGAAAGTAATGATTTAGAAATGATTATATCTGAAGGCTTTTACATCGAAGGTATATTTGAAAAGCACTAGTCTTGCATAAAATGATACTTGGAAGTCTTTTATTGGGAAAGCATCTTTGGAAACTTCGTATTTTGAAAGAAAATTATGTTTTACGTAATTCTCTCTAGTACATATACTTATATATATTTTGGAGAAAGTATGTTTTCAAAAGAAATCTCTCTATATTAAAATGATTTTACTTGCAAATCTTTTCATATGATCTGTTGTTTAAGAGTTTCCACTAGTTTATAGAATTTAATGGCTAAGGCTCGATGTGAATAAATAAACGTAGAGTTGAGTTGCGGGGTTCTCTAGGGCATTGTGTTTTCTTATGGTTTGGCTTGTTTTGTTGTCCATCTTTCTGTGTATGTTGTGCTGTTTCGTGGTTATTTTTCTGTAATTTTCTTCTGCATTATATTGTCATTGTTGAAAATTATCCCGTGAATTCTTCGATAGATGTAGTGTTCGGTTACTTCTATATTCATGTCAGTTATTTTGTAGACCAGTGGTGTCCTGACTAGTCCTCGTCACTACTCCACCGAGGTTAGTCTTGATACTTACTGGGCACCGCTGTGGTGTGCTCATATTACTCTTCTGTGCATTTTTGTTGCACAGATCCAAGCATTGATTGTTAGTAGCCGCATGGACCATTGACGGAGAGACTCAAGGTAACCTTCTGATGCGTTCACAGGCTTCAGAGTCACCTTCTTATAAGTAGTATTCATACACCGTTGTATTTATTTCCGAAAAGTTGTATTTAGAAGTTGTAGAATATTCGTAGAGCTTATGACTTATATTACCGATTTTGGGTAACTTTGTAAATTCTGTCAAGATCTATTTATCGAGACTGTTAAAGTTTCTTTTTATTATTGTTATTGTTCTAAATGTTAGGCTTACCTAGTCCATAAGACTAGGTGCCATCACGATTCCAACGGAGGAAAATTTGGGTCGTGACAAAAAGCTGTAGAGTGTTTGAAGGAAGAATTTGAAATGAAAGATCTTGGTAAGACAAAATTTTGTCTTGGCTTACAGATTGAGGATGTAACAAATGAATTTTTTCTCCATCAATCAACATACACTGAAAAGGTGTTAAAGAAATTTTACATGGATAATGCACATCCATTGAGTACCCCAATGGTTGTGAGATCGCTCAACGTCAATAAAGATCCATTTCGACCTCAAAAAAATGACGAAGAGCTCGTTGGTGATAAAACTCCATATCTTAGTGCAATTAGGGCACTGATGTATCTTGCTAAAAATACCCGGCCAGATATTGTTTTTGCTGTAAGCTTACTAGCAAGATTTAGTTCCTCCCCAACAAGAAGACATTGGAACAGTGTTAAGCATATATTTAGATATCTTCGGGGAACTCTAGATATGTGATTGTTCTATTCTAATGAATTCAAGTCAGAAATGGTTGGCTATGCCGATGCAGGTTATTTGTCTGATCCACATAAAGCCCGATCTCAAACATGCTATTTGTTTACGTATGGAGGTACATCTATATCATGGCGTTCAATGAAACAAACAATAACTGCCACATCTTCTAATCATGCTGAGATAATAGTCATTCATGAAGCTAGTCGGGAATGTGTTTGGTTGAGATCAATGACTCAACATATTCAGGAAATGTGTGATTTTCTTATGAAAAAATATAATCCAACTATACTATATGAAGACAATGTTGCTTGCATCGCTCAACTGAAAGGAGGATACATCAAAGGAGACAAAACAAAGCACATTTCACCAAAGTTCTTTTTCACGCATGATATTCAACAAAATGGTGAAATTAATGTTCAACAGATTTGTTCATGTGAAAATTTGGCTGATCTGTTCACTAAGGCATTAACAACGTCAACATTTGAGAAGTTGAGACAAAAAATTGGAATGCGACGTCTTCGAGAAATAAAGTGATATTTTCATGAGGGGGAGTAAGATATGTGTTGTACTCTTTTTCCCTTAGCCTAGGTTTTGTCCCACTGGGTTATTCTGGTAAGGTTTTTAACGAGGCAGCAAATAAAGCGTATTAGAGATATGTGTACTCTTTTTTCTTCACTAAGATTTTTTCCCACGTGATTTTTTTAGTAAGGTTTTAACGAGGCATATTATCTATTTTTTGACATCCAAGGGGGAGTGTTGTAAAACATATAGTAATTGTGGATGTTCACTACTCCCACTACTTTCACCCATGATGTAAATAACCTCCCACTACTTATCACTTTTAATTGTAACTCTCACACCTCCATAACCTCTCCCCATGATCTCAAAGGTTAATGTCATGTTTAAGACAATCCTTTTGTAACCTATAATGTGATAGTATAAATAGAGGCATGAAATGTGATATGAGATATACTTGAACACTTGATGAAATAAAAAAGTTATCTCTTCATCATCTTATTCTACTTATCTTCTTGTCTTATATTGTTACTTTGAGCTACATTTTTTGGTAGTTTCCAATTAATCTCTTCTATTCCAATGCAAGTCCTAGCATTAATTTACAGTACTATTGTCTATCTCTTTCATACTAAACAAGTCCAATTTATGTTTAATATCACTTCTTTTTTAATAACTGAAGAAACGGAGAAATGAAATGAAACATTTTGCTATTTAAGGTCAAGTTAGACCATTTCGAATCAGTCTCTTGTTTTATGGATAAAAAATAAAAGGTGTAAAATGCCCTTTAAATATCGTCAGAGAGATACCCAATTTTTCATATTACGAATAATGAGTTTCTTAAATTTATTAACACTTACTATTAGCAGAAAGAAATTTATGCTTGTTTAATAGAAACTAAAAAATATCAAAAACTTTAAATAAATAAAAAAACTAATTAGAGCAACATGAGTCTTGTGAGTTGTGTTTCAATAGAATTACTTTAATCTTTTTGTGAGGTGGACCAATTGGTTTTGTTCATTACCGTTCTTTGATTTTTGTTTTAATAGAAATGTCAGCAGCTTCTTAATTATAAATTTTTATACAAAATAGTCTATACAAGTTGGATAGATAAGGTTAAGGTAAAACAATAATATATATATACACTTTTATACATCAAACAACAGTCTATACACATTGGATAGATAAAAGTGCTCGGGATACAAAATAGAATGTCATTATACAAAATATTTACAAAATAGACTGTCACTATACAAACAATATACAAACGATAATCACTATACAAAATATATACAACAGACGGTCACAAAAATATATACAAAATAGACTGTCACTATACAAAACTAGAATTCCTCTACTATATAAGGGGGGATGGGGGGAGGGGGGAGGGGGGAGGGTAAGTTCTAATCATTTGTAGGACAAATTGTTCACAGATATCAAATCAATATAATTCTCTTTCTCGTTTATATTCTTGTTCATCAACTTGTTATATTTTTTAACTGTTCTTGCACCAATCAGCTCGAGGGTATTCTAACTCGACGACTGAGTTTTATTCAAAAACTGGTTTGCACTATTTTATTGTCCATTCTGTTATTAATCTTCATATTCATCAATTGGTATTGAGTGAAATCACGTGTCCTTAAAACCA
The DNA here is from genome assembly GCA_005239495.1 of Nicotiana undulata. Taxonomy (NCBI): domain Eukaryota; kingdom Viridiplantae; phylum Streptophyta; class Magnoliopsida; order Solanales; family Solanaceae; genus Nicotiana; species Nicotiana undulata. Next base: position 18,578 of record ML246236.1, on the reverse strand, counting down.
CATTATAAATTTAATTGTTATCCAATTTAAGGGTAAACAGTTTGGCGCTCACCGTGGGGCTAAGGATAATAGTGATTGCTTAATACTGATTCCGATAACACACACTGCTTTACACTTGTTCTTGTAAGAATCTTTATTTTCAGGATAAACATGTCAAACTCACAAGCAGCACCTACACATGGTGACAACGACCTCGGATTCCACAGGGAAAATGACAATATAGTCGCCCTAGGGATCGAGGTTCCCCAGGCTAACCTCGAGGGAGCACCAATTGCAAATCCCATCGACGTCAGTTCAGATGTCGCCCTAAATGCAAATTTGGGAGTTTATCGCAAAGGTAGCGTACGCAGGGAAGTTCGATCAGGTGGTCGAGGTACGCAGGGTGAAGAAGATGGTGGAGTTAGCCTCCAATTGATATTTGAAATGTTATAGGCTCTACAAGACGCTATAGCACAACTACAAAATCAACACCGAGCACCAAGTGGGATCGAACCAGAAGTCGTCAATAGGACCGAGCCTGTACCAGAGAGATCGAACGTCAATAAATCGGGTACTGACCCCGCCATTATGAAAATGCTCGAGGAACTCACTAAACGGATTGAATCAGGAGAAAAAAAAATTGAGGCAAATGACAAAAAGTAGAAACATACAACTCCCGGGTTGACCAAATACCGGGGGCACCGCCGATTCCTAAAGGAGTTGGATTCGAAGAAGTTCATACAGAAACCTTTCCCTCCAAGTGCGGCTCCGAAGCGCATTCCGAAGAAATTTCACATGCCAGAAATTCCGAAGTGAAATGGGATCACCGACCCTAATGAGCATGTCACTTCTTATACATGTGCAATAAAGGGGAATGACTTAGAAGACGATGAGAATTGAATCGGTCATACTGAAGAAATTTGGAGAAACTTTGTCGAAAGGAGCAATGATATGGTACCACAATTTGCCGTCTAATTCAATTGATTCCATCGCCATGCTTGCAAACTCTTACATAAAGGCACATGTCGAAGCCATAAAGGTTGGACTAGGAAGTCGGGCATCTTCAAGGTGAAACGAAAAGACAACAAAATGTTAAGGGAATGCATATCTCGGTTCCAGATGGAATGCATGGAACTACTCTCGGTCACAGACGATTGGGATGTTCAAGCCTTTACTCAAGGTTTGAACGAATGAAGCTCGGTGGAATCACGACAGCTAAAGCAGAATTTAGTTGAATATCCAGTGGTGACCTGGGCCGATGTACATAATCGGTACCAGTCAAAGATCAGGGTTGAAGATGATCAATTGGGGACCCCTTCTGGTTCCGTTTATCCAAACATGCCCGTCGGCAGAACTCAAAAGGACATCGATAGAGAGCCTCGATCGAACAGAGATCGGTATCAACCATACAATGCAGAACGTAGAAACAGCGGCCCAGGACGCAACTCTATCCTAATGATTGAAGGAACGATCGAGGACAGGACTCCCGAGGACTTATGAGTAAAAGTGGCTTCGATAAACATGTCGAGCCCATAGAAGCGCCATAATTGTCAGAGTACAACTTCAGTATCAACGCATTAGGTATTGTGTCAGCCATTGGGAGAATCAAGGATACTAGATGACCCGGACAACTACAGACCGTCCCACCTCAAAGGAACCCCAATCAAGTATGCAAATACCATGGTACTCATGGTCAAAGAATCGAAGACTGCAGACAATTAAGGGAGAAGGTAGCCCATTTTTTCAACGAAGGTCACCTTCGAGAATTTTTGAGCGACCGAGCTAAAAATCACTTCAGAGACAGGGATGTAAACAGGAAAAATGAACAGGAAGAACCACAACATGTGATTCACATGATCGTTGGTGGGGTCGATATTCTACAAGGGCCCGTGTTCAAACGCACGGAGGTGTCAATCACTAGGGGAAAATGAACTCGAGACTATATACCGAAAGTGACTTTGTCGTTCAATGACGAGGAAGCAGAGGGGATTTCACAACCCCACAATGATGCATTGTTAATCTATGTCCTTAGGAATAAAATTCAGGTCAAACGTGTTTTAATTGATCTAGGGAGCTCGGCCAATATTATTCGATCGAGGGTCGTGGAACAACTCGGCCTATAGGATCAGATCGTGCCAGTAGCTCGAGTTCTCAATGGTTTCAACATGGCAAGTGAAACAACCAAAGTTTAAATCATCTTACGAGTAATTGTGGCTGGAACTATTCAAGAATCGAAGTTCCATGTTATTGAAGGCGTTATAAGATACAACGCCCTGCTCGGAAGACCCTGGATTCACAACATGATGTCGGTCCCCTCAACCCTTCACCAAATGGTGAAGTTCCCAACACCGGATGGAGTAAAACAGTATATGGGGAACAACATGTTGCCAAAGAGATGTCCGTGGTCGACGAAGTAATACCGGTATCGGTGCTTTCGTCGATAAATGGATCAGAGTCCAAAAGAAAATAAGAAGCTAAATAGCAACCATAACCACCAGCCTTGACTCATTCGAAGAAGCAGGGAACATACGAGGACGACGACTACTGGATTCCTTGATCCTTCATAATCCCCGAGTGTCACACCTCTTTTTTTCTCCCGGCAGGGACGGATAAAAGAGTTTTTCCAATTAAAGTGACATTATTCGAATTTGGGATTTCTTGATTGATTGTTTAGTTTTAGAGTCGCCACCCGGATTTTACGATGTTCCGGGACACCATTTATTGAAATCCTAAATCGAGGAGAATTTTTACTCTGTTTAAAATTGTTTGCGAACCAAAAATTCAGGTAAGGAATTCTGTTAACTCGGAGAAGGTGTTAGGCACTCTCGGATTCCGTGGTTCTAGCACGGTCGCTTAACTATCGATATTTGGACTAATTATCTAATTATTTACATATTTGAACCTATTGTGCATTTTAGCTTTTTAATTTTTAGGTTCTTTTAATATGGATTATTCTGAAACAAGTCACGATGGCGTGCACTTGTCGTTTTGGGCATATTGTAAACGTGCCACATGAAATGTACCAGCAATTCACAATATGTTAATTTTATTATAGTTTGAAGTTATGGTCGGGTAGCATGAGTTGCAAACCCGAGTGTAAATTACGTAATCATGACTATGGTCATGATCATTTAATTGCTTATTTGAAGCAAACTATTATTCATTTGTATAGCTAAAAGTAATTAAATAGCACAATGGTACTTGATAACGACAAAAGAAACCATGAAATTTGACGGGTAATAATCTTTGAATAAAGCTAGGCATTCAACAATCTCTTAAAGACAACTTAACTAGGAAATACACAGCCAACAAGTGTTGAAACTGCTCTACTGTATTTGGTTAAAGATTAATAAAATCATATGGTGTACGAAGCTCAACATATCATTGTTTCTTCATACAGCAAATGACATAACGATTAAACTTTGGAAGGTATGAAATTCCTGTAGCATTCGACAATCTTCAGACGAGTTTAAATTAAAGAAAGAAAGGATTCTGGTGCCCCTCCAAATAAAAGATTCTATCTCGGGAGCCTTTTCTTTCAGCATCAAAAGTTGATAACTAGAAATGCGTGTGAAGTAGTACTATCATTTTTTATCTTTTAAGGTATTTCTTACTAAGATATTAACTTGGTTAGATGCAACTTTCTGATCTAAGAACTATATCTATCAAAATGTTCATTTATTTGTGACATTCACCACACATGAAAAATAAATACAGTGGGAAAATAAAAGAATATCTCTCTGTGGTAAAAGTTAAGTATTAGTTGCATCCCTTTGGTAAACATTTCAGATCAAATGAGTTACGGAAATGCTATCAAGTTCATAAGCAATTCATTTTATGTTAAAGCTAAATTTAAAATTAGTGAAACAAACAATACTAATAGATGCATCGGTAGTGAACCATGATTAGGTATTGAACAGATGGCCATTATTTCATGCTAACGTTGAATCAAAATCCAATAATTTGAATGCCAAATAGCAGATAAAATCAGAGAACAATTTCATTTTTTATATTAGGACAGATGTGAAATAGAATCAAGTTTCAGCACATACCTAAACCTAGGAGCAAATATAGAAGAGAAAATTTCCAAATAATAGCTGAATCAGATATCGGAGCTCAACAAAGATTTGCGAATGAACATCAGCAAATTCCGACTTCGAACAGCTTCCCAGAAACGACCAAGCCATGTAGCAGAAATTGAACAACCTTTTTTAATCCTCACTTTTATGATTTTTCTATTTTCTTTTGAAGTTTTCTGTTTTCTTCTTTTACAATTCTTTTTTTTTTTCAGATTTGAAATGCAAAGCTCGAACCCACAAATTTCCGGTTGTCTTTGACTATGAGCTTCTGTGCGTGTATGAGTGAAGAAAGAAGAAAGAAGAAGGAGAGGAAGGGGGTGACCAGCGGCTGTGAAGGAAGACGGCCGCTGCTCTAGCGGCGGCGGATTTGAGAGGACGACTGTGAGAGTGGTCTTTCCTTCTCACCAACTCTCTCACGCTCTCATACCGCCGGAATCCGGCGAGAAAACCAGTGTTGCTGCCCCTGTTGGTCCTCCTTGGCTGAATGGGGAAGGGTCCTTTTGGAGATGGTGGAGACGGCGCTAGGTTAGGTTGGCGGGCGGAGGGGGATCAGGTCTCGCCGGTTTCTGTCTTCAAGAGGGGAGAAGTCCTCTAAACGGCGCTGGGGAGTCCCTGATATATCTTTTTTAGGCCTAAGTCTACGTTTAAATAATAGGTGAGGGAAATGGTCGGGCAGACGGGTCGTGGGTTTTGGACCGGCGGGTTTGGGGCGGAATTTGGAATACTGGGCCACTGATTTTGGTCCAATTTGGACACCCCTCTTTTCTCATTATTTTAGCCACTTTAGGCTCAAATTTTAATTTTAATCCCATTTTTTTGGCTAGCCTATTTATTTATTTTACCTAATGATGGACTAATGCAACTAACTAATTAATTAACCTACGAATGCAATTTTGATTTTTTAGAAGATTTAATTAAGCATGTAATTAAATCCTAGTAATGCGGTTTAAAATCTAACATGCTATGAAATCAAGATTCGAACATTTTTTATGAGTTTTATGTAATTTTAAAGTATTAAACATGCATGAAATGCAACTAAACAAAGAAAAACTCCTAAACTTTATTAATTTTTTTTTTGATTATTTTAGGAGTAGTTTCCATGCGGGGCAAAAATTGGGTTCTCGCAGCTGCCCCTCTTTGCTCGAGAACATGAAGAGTGTTCAGACAAAGATAAAGTGAGCAATTACGAGCTATTTTGCCCGTTTGGTACACTATTTGGAAGCATTTTGAAAAAGGTTTGACCGAACCTTAATTCGGAGGCTGCCTACATATCCTTGGCTTTAAAGGAATCAGGTCAGTGTAGTTTTGAAAGTTTTGGTAGCTGGGACTACCGGGGAGCTGTGATTTCACTGTTGTTGCTGCTGTTACTGCTCGTTGAGCTCTTTATTACACCAAAATCAAAATGAAAAAAACTAAACTAAACCTATCAACTATGAGTTACAAGATTCCTATCTATGAGTCTTCTGATACTTGATCTTGAGTCTTAGTTGTTACTTCACGCAGAATCTGATCTGAATCTTGATGCTTGTTAGTTGTAGGTGCTGGTTCAATCTTCTTCAGCTTTTCGGATCAAGATGAGACGTGCATAGCTTGCGACTTCAATCTTGTCTTGAGCTATCTGCATCTTTGCCGCTTCTGTACTTTGGGTTTGGCCTTCTCTTTTTATTCTTTTCTTTTATTCTAGACCAAAATTTCTTCTTTTGGTCATCTCAAATCCATTGTCATAAATTGTAATCTGCGCAAAATCAAGAACAAACGAACCCCAGTTTTTACTAGGAAAATTTGGTGAGTTATTGTAACGAAATCTATGCTACTTTATTATTGAAAGGAATGAAAATCCGGGAATGGTGTACCCAGAGTGAATGTAGACTAGGGGGTGGATACCCTATTCCTAAAAGTAAAATCAACTAGGTATTGGAAACCCTATGTTGGAAATGATCGACAGGTTATGTCGTCGTCAAGAAAAGATCACCAGATTATGCCGGTGTCCGGGAAAAGGGCAACAAGTTATGTTGTTGCCGGGAAAAGATCACCAGGTTATGTTGGTGTCTGGGGAAGGATCAACAGGTTATGTTGTTGTCAAGAAAGAGATCACCAGGTTATGCTGGTGTCTGGGGAATATCAACAGGTTATGCTGTTGTCAGGAAAAGATCACCAGGTTATGTTGGTGTCTGGGGAAGGATCAACAGGTTATGTTGTTGTCAAGAAAGAGATCACCAGGTTATGCTGGTGTCTGGGGAATATCAACAGGTTATGCTGTTGTCAGGAAAAGATCACCAGGTCATGCTGGTATTTGGAAAGGTCAACAGGTTATGTTGTTGCCAGGAAAAAAGATCACTAAGTTATGCCAGTGTCAGGAAAAGATCAACAGGTTATGCTGTTGTCAGGAAACGATCACCAGGTTATGTTGGTATCTGGAAAGGTTAACAGGTTATGTTGTTGCCTGAAAAAGAAATCACCGGGTTATGCCAGTGTTAGGAAATGATCAACAAGTTATGTTGTTGCCAGGAAAAGATCACCAGGTTATGTTGGTGTCGGGAAAGGTCAACATGTGATGACCCAAACGGTCATCCTGTGTAAATTTTGCTAAATATGTGTTCCGAGGCCCTGAAAGCCTTCGTTAGTCTCACCTCGATATGCGTGCGCAGCCTGTGCACGTAGCCGAGAAGCCTTTATGTGGAAACTTGATAAAGAGTTGAATTTATAATAATTAATTGATTAAAGTTGACTTTGGTCAATATTTTTGATAAACGGACCCGGACCAGGACCCGGACCCGTGATTTGACAGTCCCGGAGGGTCTGTAGGAAAATATGGGACTTGGGCGTATGCCCGGAATCGAATTCCGAGGTCCAAAGTCCGAGAAATGAATTTTTAAGGAAAATTATTTTCTGAAAATAATAAAGGCTTTTGAAAATGAACTTCAATGTGAAAATTGTGTTACCGGAGCCCGGAACAGGTTTAATATGGTTATTATGAGTTGTCTGTAAAATTTGGTAAGAAACGGACTTGGTTTGACGTGTTTCGGATACAAAATGGGAAATTAAGAGTTAATGAAGTTTTGAGAAAGTCTCATGGATTTTGGAGTTTAATTCGTTATTTTTTATGTTACTTTGGTGGATTAATTACTTGAATAAGTCCGTAGGATGATTTTGAAGTCGTGTGTATATTTAGTTTTGAGCCCCGAGGGCTCGGGTGAGTTTCGGATAGGCGTCAGAGTGCAAAAAGGTTAGGCAAATCTGGTGCATTTGCTGTTTTTTGGTGTTTGGGAATTTACTCTATGCGAACGCACTAGAGTCCATGCGATCGCACAGAGTAATTGGGGGCTCTGGGGTCAGGGTTCAATTGGTCAGTGCGAACGCACTCATTGTGGTGCGAACGCGGAGAGGGGGGGGGGGGGAGGTAGGTTGTGCGAACGCGGGGTTTGGGGTGCGGACGCACAGGGTTGGCATGGGCCTGGGTATCCAGTACTCAGTGCGAACGCACCTGTCTGGGTGCGATCGCAGAGAGTAGAATAGGTTGGACTGTGCGAACGCGGGCCCCAGGCCGCGAACGCACTGAACAAATACGCCCAGCTATTTTTTAAAAGCCAAAAACAAAATTCTATCACGGGATTTTTCATATTTTCACCCATCTCTTCTTCCTCGACCCCCAATTACGACATCCAAGCTAGTTTTCCTCCATAACCACTTGGGTAAGTGATCCTAACTCTAATATCTTCCATTTTCCTTCATCCATCATTAGAATCTAGGTCTAATAACATGAAATCAGGGTAGAAATTAGGGGTTTTAGGTAGAGTTAGGGTTTATGGAATTTTTGGGAATCCAACCTCATTTTGGGGTTGGATTCCAAAACAAATTGTATATTCGGGGTCGTGGGGGAATGGGTTATCGGGTTTTGGTCCAAACCTCGAGTTTGGACCAAGCAGGCCCGGGGTCTAATTTTGGTATTTTTGGAAGAATGATGGGAAATGTATAATTAGGCTTTGAAATTGGTTTAGTGAGTAATTATTGATGTTAATAAGTCAATTATGTCTAGATATTATCGTTTCGGAGTTGGATTCGAGAGGAAAGGCTGTGATGGAGGCTTGACTTGCATTTTTGGAGTCGAGGTAAGTGTTTGGCCTAACCTTAGCTTGATGGAATAGGTATAGAGTCGTATTTTCTATGTGTAATTCATGTCCAACGTATAGGTGAGGTGACGAGTACCTATATGTTGCGGTCAAGCATGCCCGTGAGTCTATTGTGATGAATTATACCGTGTACTTGATATTCTATGTACTATGAATAATTGGTGATCTAGAAGTGATACATTGATGTTGTTTCATGACGTGGGAAATTATTGGTTAATTGTTCAGTTGAGGCTCTTACTGTTAAAATTACACTTCTGAGCGAGTTTGGTTATAGCTGAGTCCCTTGCCGGGACGATAGAATTTTATTGAGTATTTCTGTACACTTGAGATTTCTTATTGTTAGTTCTCACATTATATTGTTGTTTTTATATTATTTATCGCACGAGGGGACATGCCGTGCCGATTGCTTATTATTTATCGCACGAGGGGACATGCAGTGGTGAGTGTTTATTATTTATCGCACGAGGGGACATTCCGTGCCGGTTGTCTATTATTTATCGCACGAGGGGACATGCCGTGCCGATTGTTATTTATTTATTGCACGAGGGGACATTCCGTGCCGATTGTTTATTGTTTCTTGCACGAGGGGACATTCCGTGCCGATTGTTTATTATTTATTGCACGAGGGGTGCCGAGTGTTATTATTTATACACGAGGGGTCATTCCGTGTCGAGTGATCTTACTATTTATGCACGAGGGGACATTCCGTGCCGAGTAATTGTGAGATTATGCACGAGGGGACATGCCGTGCCTGTTGTTGTTCATTACCTGTTATGAGATGTTAAATTCCTTCTTTTACTCTCACATTTCAGTTATCACCCTGTTCTACTGTGCTAGTATTTGTTTCTCCTTTTATCCCCAGCATGTTCTCCCCGTACCCGTATTTACTTGTTTATTTCCGTTATTATTTTCTGTTTGAGTGTGAATTGCACAGGTATGAATTATTGTCGGTCCTAGCCTCGTCACTACTTTGCCGAGGTTAGGCTCGGCACTTACTCAGTACATGGGGTCGGTTGTACTGATGCTACACCTGCACTTCTTTATGTTGTGCAGACTACGCAGCCGGACCCGGTGGACACTAACGGAGGGAGCATTCCATCAGTCCATTCAGGCGACATCGAGGTAGACCCGCAGACGTTCGTGGGCCTTAGCGTCACCTTCTACCCTTCTCCTTGAGCTCTGTCTTATTTTGTAGTTTTCAAAGACAAATATATGTATTCATTTTTCAGACCATTGTATTTAGTAAACTCATAGACAGTTCATGAGTTAGTGACACCAGTTCTGGGTTATGTTTACGGGATTTAATTCGAGGTTTGTTATATAGTTTTGAAATTTGTTTAACTTTCATATTGTTAATCACAATTGCCTTACTTACCTTGTTCATTTTAACAGTTGAGGAGTTTATTTATTCAAAACGTTGGCTTGTCTAGCGGGTTCAACGTTAGACGCCATCACGACCTGAAGGTGGGATTTCGGGTCGTGACAAGTTGGTATCAGAGCCCTAGGTTGCTTAGGTCTCACAACTCACGGACAAACTCTGTAGAGTCTGAGGGATCGGTACGGAGACTTCTGTACTTATCCCCCAGAGGCTGCAAAGTTAGGAATAACTTCATATCTACCATTCTTCGCCGTGCCCTTTGAATTCTAAATACTAATTGAGTCTCTGTTCTACTCTCTCGCAGATGGCGAGGACGCGTGCTTCCTCATCGACCGACCATCAGCCTAATCCTCCTATTGTAGCTCCTACGAGGGACCGAGGCCGAGGCCGAGGCCATGATATAGGTAGGGGCAGGGTTCAGCCCAGAGTGGCAATCCATTAGAGGACCCACAGGTAGACTTTTCCAGTGAGGTTCCTACTCAGACAGTCCAAGTTTGACCAGCTCAGGTCCCATAGGGGTTCATTGCTACCCCGGTGCTTCAGGACGCTCTAGTCCGCTTAGTGGGACTCATGGAGAGTGTGGCTCAGGTCGGTCTTCTTCCTACTGCACCAGCTGGTTCTCAGGCTGGGGGAGGGACCCAGAGCAGTCTTCCACTCAGTTTTAGGCTCCAGCACCTCAGGCAGCTGGAGTAGCTCAGCCGGGTATTGTGGCACCGGCAGCTGAGGGTACAGCTATGTCAGCAGATGCCCTATAGAGACTAGATCGGTTCACCAAGTTATTCACTGCTACATTTACTGGTGCCCATCAGAGGATCCCCAAGATTATTTAGACAGCTGTTATGAGGTTCTTTGGAACATGGGCGTTGTGGAGTCCAATGGAGTTGACTTTGCTACATTTCGTCTTTCTGGCACCGCCAAGACTTGGTGGAGAGACTATTGCTTGACCAGGCCAGCTAGGTCTGCACCTTTGACTTGTGCTCAGTTCTCCGAGTTATTCTTGGGGAAGTTTCTTCTAATTACTCAGAGAGAGGATCTTCGGAGGCAGTTTGAGCGTCTTCAGCAGGGCTCCATGTCTGTAATTAGTACGAGACCAGGTTCATTACTCTAGCCAGGCATGCTATTATGATATCACTGATCGGGAGAGGGTTCGGAGATTTATTGAGGGTCTAGCTTAGCCCATCAGAATTCAGATGGCCAGAGAGACAGGTACTGATATCTCCTCTCAGGATGTAGCTGATGTGGCCAAGCGCATTGAGATGTTATTATCACAGGGCAGTGGTCAGGGGTCTGACAAGAGACCTCGTCATTTCGGCCGATTCAGTGGTGCTTCATTTGGAGGCAGAGATTCCTTTGGCAGAGGTCATCCCCCTAGGCCTTATCAGTCGGAACTCTAAGTATCCCGCCCTCCCATCAGTGCACCGCCGATTCAGAGCTTTCAGGGTGGTCATTCTGGTCGTCATGAGCAGTTACTGGGTCAGTATTCTCAGCAGCTGAGGTCTTGCTACACTTGCGGTGGTTCGGGGCACATCTCCAGGTTCTGCCCCCGAGGTTTTGGTGGGTCTCAGTATCAGGGTTCCCGTGCCATGGTTCCCACATCAGGTGCACCCTCACCCCCTCATCCAGTTAGGGGTAGTGGTCGTGGTGCCATAGGTGGACGTCCGACTCATAGAGGTGGAGGGCATGCCACGAGAGGTAGAGGTCAGGCCGTAGTAGGTCGACCCAGTGCTGTTCAGGTTGGAGGGGCTCAGCCCCGGTGTTATGCTTTTCCTGCCAGGCCTGACGTTGAGGCTTCTGATGCAGTTATTACAGGTACGGTTTCAGTTTGCAGCCGAGAGGCTTCGGTGTTATTTGATCTGGGTCCTACATTCTCATATGTGTCTTCATATTTTGCCCCTTATTTGAGTATGCCCCGTGATTCCTTGAGTACTGCTGTGCATGTGTCTACACCGGTGGGTGATTCTATAGTGGTAGATCGAGTCTACCGTGCTTGCGTAGTAGTTATTGGTAGTCTGGAGACTCAGGTTGATCTGTTGCTTCTTGATATGGTTGACTTTGATGTTATATTTGGGATGGATTGGTTATCCCCCTATCATGCTATTCTGGACTGTCACGCCAAGACAGTGTCCTTGGCCTTGCCAGGTGTGCCTCGTTTGGAGTGGAAAGGGACTCCTAGTCATTCTTCTGGTAGAGTTATTTCATATATGAAGGCTCGGCGCATGGTCAAGAAGGGTTGTTTGGCTTATTTGGCCTATGTTCGTGATTCTAGCGCCGAGGTTCCTTCTATGGAGTCTGTGCTCGTGGTTCATGAGTTTACAGAGGTATTCCCTGCTGACCTGCCGGGTATGCCACCCGACACAGATATTGACTTTTGTATTGAGTTGGCTTCGGGCACTCAGCCCATCTCTACTCCACCGTATCGTATGGCCCTGCTAGAGTTGAAGGAATGAAAGGAACAGTTGCATGACTTGTTGGATAAAGGCTTCATTAGGCCTAGTGTTTCTCCTTGGGGTGCTCCAGTGTTGTTTGTTAAGAAGAAAGATGGCTCAATGAGGATGTGTATTGACTACCGGCAGCTGAATGAGGTTATTGTTAAGAATAATTATCCTTTGCCGAGGATTGATGATCTATTTGACCAGCTTCAGGGTGCTACGGTGTTTTCCAAGATAGACTTGAGATCTGGTTACCATCAGTTGAGAATTAGGGCGTCTGATGTCCCTAAGACAGCCTTTCGCACTCGTTATGGGCACTATGAGTTTTTGGTGATGTCTTTTGGATTGACTAATGCCCCGGCTGCATTCATGGAGTTGATGAACCAAGTGTTCAGGCCTTATTTGGACTCGTTCGTTATTGTTTTCATTGATGATATATTGATATACTCTCACATCCGAGAGGAGCATGAGCAGCACCTTAGAGTCGTCCTCCAGACTCTGAGGGATAGTCAGTTGTATGCCAAATTCTCTAAGTGTGAGTTTTGGTTGAGTTCAGTTGCATTTCTAGGCCACGTGGTTTCATCAGAGGGTATTCAGGTGCATCCAAGAAGATTTCAGCAGTTAGAGATTGGCCTAGGCCCACTTCAGCTACAAAGATTCGGATTTTCTTGAGCTTAGCAGGGTATTATCGCCGATTTGTGGAGGGCTTTTCATCTATCACATCCCCGATTACCAGGTTGACTCAGAAGAGTGCTCAGTTCAGGTGGTCTGATGAGTGTGAGGCGAGCTTTCAGAAGCTCAAGACAGCCTTGACCATAACACTAGTGTTAGTTTTGCCCACAGGTTCAGGGTCATATACCGTGTATTGTGATGCTTCACGGGTTGGGTTTGGTGCAGTGTTGATGCAGGATGGCAAAGTTATAGCATATGTTTCTCGTCAGTTGAAGATTCATGAGAAGAACTATCCCGTTTATGATTTGGAGCTTGCATCTATTGTTCATGCGTTGAAGATTTGGAGGCACTATCTGTATGGGGTGCCATGTGAGGTGTTCACGGATCATAAGAGTTTACAGTATCTATTCAGGCAAAAGGAGTTGAACATGAGGCAGAGAAGGTGGTTAGAGTTACGGAAAGATTATGATATTACCATTCTTTATCATCCGGGGAAGGCCAATGTGGTGGCTGATGCCTTGAGCCGGAAGTCAATCAGTATGGGTAGTCTAGCTTATTTATCAGTCGGGGAGCGACCTCTTGCGTTAGATGTCCAGGCTTTAGCCAACCGATTTGTGAGGTTGGAGGTTTCTGAGACTGGCAGTGTGTTGGCCCATACCGTAGCCTGTTCTTTGTTGTATGAACGTATTCGGGCCAGGCAGTATGATGATCGTTATCTATGTACTCTTAAAAATACGGTGCGGCACTAGGGTGCCAAGCAGGTCACAGTGGATTATGAAGGAGTTTCGAGGATGCAGCTCCGTATTTGTGTGCCTGATGTCGATGGCATTTGTGAGTTGATTCTTCAGGAGGCAATAGTTCCCGGTATTACATCCATCCGGGCGCCGCAAAGATGTACCAGGACTTGCGGCAACACTATTGGTGGCGGAGGATGAAGAAGGATATTGTAGCTTATGTAGCTCGGTGCTTGAACTATCAGCAGGTTAAGTACGAGCACTAGAGACCCGGTGGTTTGATGCAGCAAATTCAGCTTCCTGAGTGGAAGTGGGAGCGTATCAGCATGGACTTTGTAGTTGGACTCCCACGGACTTAGAGGATGTTTGATGCGGTTTGGGTTGTTGTGGATAGGATGACCAAGTCAGCGCACTTCATTCCGGTATCAGTTTCATATTCAGCGGAGAAGTTGGCAAAGATATATATGAGAGAGATTGTTCGATTGCATGGTGTGCCCTTATCCATTATATCAGACAGAGGTACTCAGTTTACCTCCCATTTCTGGAGAGTATTTCAGCGAGAGTTAGGCACACAAATTGATTTGAGCACAACATTTCATCCTCAGACGGACGGACAGACCGAGCGTACTATTAAGATTTTGGAGGATATGTTGCAGGCTTGTGTTATTGATTTTGGTGGTTCATGGGACCAGTTCTTGCCTTTAGTTGAGTTTGCCTACAAAAACAGCTACCAGTCGAGCATTCAGATGGTTCTGTATGAGGCGTTGTATGGTAGGCGGTGTCGGTCTCCAGTCGGATGGTTTGAGCCAGGAGAGGCTAGATTGTTGGGTTCTAAGTTAGTCCAAGATGCCTTGGACAAGGTGAAGATTATTCAGGATAGACTTCGTACAGCGCAGTCCATGCAGAAGAGTTATACGGATCGCACAGTTTGAGATTTGGCATTTATGGTAGGAGACCTGGTATTTCTTCAAGTGTCGCCCATGAAGGGCGTGATGAGGTTCGGAAAGAAGGGTAAGTTGAGCCCTAGGTTCATTGGTCCATTTGAGATTTTGGATAAGGTGGGAGAGGTGGCCTACTGACTTGCCTTGCCACCTAGTTTGTCAGCTGTGCATCCGGTATTTCTCGTGTCTATGCTCCGGAGGTATATTACGGATCCATCTCATGTACTTGACTTCAGCGGTGTCCAGTTGGACCGGGATTTTTCTTACGAAGAGGAGCCGGTAGCTATATAAGACCGACAGGTGCGACAGTTGAGATCGAAGAGTTATCCTTCGGTTCGTGTTCAGTAGAGAGGTCAGCCTATTGAGGCAGCTACTTGGAAGTCTGAAACCGATATGTGGAGCCGATATCCCCACCTTTTCCCCAATTCAGGTACCTTTCAATGTCCGTTCGAGGACGAACGTTTGCTTTAAAGGTTGAGATTGTGATGACCCAAAAGGTCATCTTGTGTAAATTTAGCTAAAACTATGTTCCGAGGCCCTAAAAGCCTCCGTTAGTCTCACCTCGATATGCGTGCGCAGCCCGGGCGCGTAGCCGGGAAGCCTTTATGTGGAAACTTGATAAAGAGTTGAATTTATAATAATTAATTTATTAAAGTTGACTTTGGTCAACATTTTTGGTAAACGGACCCGGACCCGGAACCGTGATTTGACGGTCCCGGAGGGTCCGTAGGAAAATATGGGACTTAGGCATTTGCCCGGAATCGAATTCCGAGGTCCCAAGTTCGAGAAATGAATTTTTAAGGAAAATTGTTTTCTGAAAATAATAAAGGCTTTTGAAAATGAACTTCGATGTGAAAACTGCGTTACCGGGCCCGTATTATGGTTCCGGAGCCCGGAAAAGGTTTAATATGGTAATTATGAGTTGTTTGTCAAATTGGGTAAGAAATGGACTTGGTTTGACGTGTTTCGGATCAAAAATGGGAAATTGAGAGTTAATGAAGTTTTGAGAAAGTCTCATGGATTTTGGAGTTTAATTCATTGTTTCTGATGTTACTTTGGTGGTTTAATTACTTGAATAAGTCCGTAGGATGATATTGAAGTCGTGTGTATATTTGATTTTGAGCCCCGAGGGCTCGGGTGAGTTTCGGATAAGCATCGGAGTGCAAAAAGGTTAGGAAAATCTGGTGCATTTGCTTTTTTCAGGTGTTTGAGAATTTACTCTATGCGAACGCACTAGAGTCCATGCGATCGCACAGAGTAATTGGAGGGTCTGGGATCAGGGTTCAATTGGTCAGTGCGAACGCACTCATTGTGGTGCAAACACGGAGAGGTGGGGGCAGGTAGGCAGTGCGAACGCGGGGTTTAGGGTGCGGATGCACAGGGTTGGCATGGGCCTGTGGGCTGGGTATCCGGTACTCAGTGCGAACGCACCTGTCTGGGTGCGATCGCGGAGGGTAGAATAGGCTGGCATGTGCGAACGCGGGCCCCAGGCCGCGAACGCACTGAACAAATACGCCCAGCTATTTTTTAAAAGCCAAAAAAAGAATTCAATCACGGGATTTTTCATATTTTCACCCTTGTCTTCTTCCTCAACCCCCATTGACGACATTCAATCTAGTTTTCCTCCATAACCACTTGGGTAAGTGATCGTAACTCTAATCTCTTCCATTTTCCTTCATCAATCACTAGAATCTAGGTCTAATAACATGAAATCAAGGTAGAAATTAGGAGTTTTGGGTAGAGTTAGGGTTTATGGAATTTTTGGGAATTCAACCTCATTTTGGGGTCGGATTCCAAAACAAATTGTATATTCGGGCTCGTGGGGGAATGGGTTATCGGGTTTTGGTTCGAACCTCGAGTTTGGACCAAGCGGGGCCCGGGGTCGAATTTTGGTATTTTTGGATGAATGATGGGAAATGTATAATTAGGCTTTGGAATTTGTTTATTGAGTAATTATTGATGTTAATAAGTCAATTATGTCTAGATATTATCGTTTCCGAGTTGGATTCGAGAGGAAAGGCTGTGATTGAGGCTTGACTTGCATTTCTTGAGCCGAGGTAAGTGTTTGGCCTAACCTTAGCTAGAGGGAATGGGTATAGAGTCTTATTTGCTATGTGTAATTCATGTCCAACGTATAGGTGAGGTGACGAGTACCTATATGTTGCGGTCAAGCATGCCCGTGAGTCAATTGTGATGAATTATACCGTGTACTTGATATTCTCTGTACTATGAATAATTGGTGATATATAAGTGAGACATTGATGTTGGTTCATGACGTGGGAAATTATTGATTAATTGTTCAGTTGAGGCTCTTACTGTTGAAATTACACTTCTAAGCGAGTTTGGTTATAGCTGAGTCCCTTGCCGGGACGATAGAATTTGATTGAGTATTTCTGTATACTTGAGATTTCTTATTGTTAGTTTTCACATTATATTATTTTTTTATATTATTTATCGCACTAGGGGACATGCCGTGTCGATTGCTTATTATTTATCGCACGAGGGGACATACTGTGCCGAGTGTTTATTATTTATCGCACGAGGGAACATGCCGTGCCGATTGTTATTTATTTATTGCACGAGGGGATATTTCGTGCTGATTGTTCATTGTTTATTGCACGAGGGGACATTCCATGCCGATTGTTTATTATTTACCGCACGAGGGGACATTCCGTGCTGAGTGTTATTATTTATACACGAGGGGACATTCCGTGTCGAGTGATCTTAGTATTTATGCATGAGGGGACATTTCGTGCCGAGTGATTGTGAGATTATGCACGAGGGGACATGCCGTGCCTGTTGTTGTTCATTACTTGTTCTGAGATGTTAAATTCCTGCTTTTACTTTCACATTTCAGTTATCACCTTGTTCTACTGTGCTAGTATATGTTGCCCCTTTTATCCCCAGCATGTTCTCCCCGTACCCGTATTTACTTGTTTATTTCCGTTATTATTTTCTGTTTGAGTATAGAATTGCACAGGTATGAATTGTTGTCGGTCCTAGCCTCGTCACTACTTCGCCGAGGTTAGGCTCGGCACTTACTCAGTACATGGGGTTGGTTGTACTGATGCTACACCTGCACTTCTTTATGTTGTGCAGACTACGCAGCCGGACTCGGTGGACACTGATGGAGGGAGCATTCCATCAGTCCATTCAGGCGACATCGAGGTAGACCCGCAGACGTTTGTGGGCCTTGGCGTCACCTTCTACCCTTCTCCTTCAGTTCTGTCTTATTTTGTAGTTTTCAAAGACAGATATATGTATTCATTTTTCAGACCATTGTATTTAGTAATATCATAGACTGTTCGTGAGTTAGTGACACCAGTTCTGGGTTATGTTTACGGGATTTAATTCGAGGTTTGTTATATAGTTTTGAAATTTGTTTAACTTTCATATTGTTAATCACAGTTGCCTTAGTTACCTTGTTCATTTTAACGGTTGAGGAGTTTATTTATTCAAAATGTTGGCTTGTCTAGCGGGTTCAACGTTAGACGCCACCAAGGCGTGAAGGTGGGATTTCGGGTCGTGACACAACAGGTTATGTTGTTGCCAGGAAAAGAGATCACTAGGTTATGCCAGTGTCAGGAAATGATCAACAAGTTATGTTGTTGTCAGGAAAAGAGCACCAGGTTATGCTGCTGTCTACTAGGGAGTGGGACCCTATGTTGGCATCAACTAAGGAATGGAATATCCTTGGTTGAAATAGGTTTAGCTAGGGATTGGACACCCTATGCTACTTTAGGTTTGAATTATTTTCAACAACATTTGTTCTTTTTCTTTTTTTCTTTTATTTTTTTTCTTTTTTCTTTTTTCATTTTACTTTCGGAGAATGAGTGAATGCAGGAAAGAATTTTTGGAGGAAACTTCCCTTTTTGGAGTCATGTCACGACCAAAATTCCCACCCTTTAGGCCGTGACTGCGCCTAACGTTGAACCCGCTAGGCCAGCCATAACTTGTAAAAGCAATTAAAATCATTTAGTACGAAATGAAATGCTAAATTCATCAGCCTCAACCAATTTCCATCACACACTGGGATAACAGTGGGAAACAAGTTTCACCGTACATCAATAACGTACCTTTCCCAACAATAATCTTTCCAACATTGATAATAAAATTAATAAAACTTGAATGCGGAAAGAGAAACATAACAATCATAAGATAACGTAAACTTTTCAAAACCGGGGTGTCACAATCTCACGGACTAACTACTGGAATGCTAAATACAAGTCTGGAAAT